>JBAJNP010011814.1:0-10732 GCA_036877545.1 Yasuhikotakia modesta | reverse complement strand
AGAGAGAGAGAGAGAGAGAGAGAGAGAGAGAGAGAGAGAGAGTGTTTTTTCAGTGTTATATAGTTTAACTAAACTTCCTCTCTGTGCAAGTTGGTACAAACGCAATATTTGTATTAGTAAATATAAAGTGTTGAGGTGTGTGTGTTGAGTGTGTTGCACAGACACACAGCTGCTTCTGATTGGCTGTCTGATTTATTGTGATGCTTTACAACATCAAAAACTGCTGTGGCTGTATCTCATGTCTATATACTCTGTGTATGAAGTCTGTGAATATATAGGGTCTCATTTATTCTATACACACCGTGTGTGTGTGTGTGTGTGTATATATAAACACAGTGGAGACCAGTTAATGCTGTTAGGGAGTTTGTATTTTCATGCTTACTTTGATACTGAACATTAACTGTTTACCAACTTTCGATCATAATACACTTAAAGCATTTAAAGCATCTCTAACAGATGTTGAGAAAACGATGCATTTTGAAAGTGCAAATTACTTAAATGACTCAATGACACCCACTAAAGTTTGACTTAAGTTTGTGATTTGCGTTGTTTTGGACATCGCTATGACTTTAAACGTTTAGCGAGATCTAGGGTCGCTCCAGTAAAGCGTGACGCCCACCGGCCGCCGCGCGCACCGATTTGTGTATCTTTGGAGAGCTGCGCTCCACAGTGTCCAACGCGAACCGCAACAACCACTCCCAGGTTTGTGCCCAGCTTGGTTTCACAATGGAGCAGAAAGACGCAGAAATGAACGATAAAGGAGTTTCTTCCTCTACCAGTGGAGTTATTGTTCAAGTCCGGGAGAAGAAGGGACCGTTGCGCGCGGCCATCCCGTACATGCCGTTTCCAGTCGCGGTCATCTGCTTGTTTCTCAACACGTTTGTTCCCGGACTGGGTGAGTGAAGACGAGTCGCTCACAGCTTGTTTATTTCCGACAGACTTGATGTATAATACAAAACAAAGCAACAAGTTATTTGAATGCACTACTAAAGTAAATGAAATGGCACAGGTTACTCCGTGCATTGGCTTGTAAAGATACATGCACGTATATTATAGCGTTTATACTTGCTACTACTATGAAAATGAGACTTAAAATGGTTTAATTCCTACGTTTCGTCGTGGGTTCATCCGTGCACTTGTTTACATTATAAATATACATTTGGCGAGATTATGGAAATGTTTCGCATAAATCATCGACCACTTGCGGTGATGCTTTCAGACATTGAGGTCAAGATGTTGTTCAGCTCGTGCAACAAAACAAACGACATACGAATAAAACCATCCGCTTCATTACACTGATGGATAAAGGGACCTTTTCTCCTCCAGGTTGATCCATCCATCCATCCCTGCGTTCCGCGGGTCTGTGCGTGTCGTTGTGCCTCAGCCTTAAATCATGGCACGTCTCTTTCCATTGGCAGTATGTTGGCCATGGACGTTTCCAGTGACTAAACTGATCTTCATAAGGATATGCAAGTTCCTGCATTAGATACACTAAACATTACTTGCACTTTTAAAATGGTGTATTTATCAGCAAGCGTCCCTCATAAACATGACTGGCATACATAGCTAGCAAAAGGAACAGTCCAAAAAAAACCAGTATGTTTGTTGGATAAGATCAGAGCTTTCCAAAGCAAAGGACTTGAAAATAAATAGTTTCTTTACAACATCTGTGTGTCTAGAACGGTTGCAAAGCTCCAAGCATACAGTAATGAAACCAACTCCACACTTGTGTTCCTCTCATGTTTGTGTCAATATTGGTTTCATAAGTCAGACGCTCTGCTGGAGCTGCGCTGGTGTCATCCAATCTTCTGTTCCACTTCACTGGCCCTCATCAGATTTCGGACAGTCCCTCTGGACTCTGAGCACACGGTTCTTGCAGAACAACGCATGCGTGCCGCAGATCTTCTGAGTGCAATACGTGCCTCTGCATGTAATCGATGGGATCAGAGGCACGTATTGGGATTCATCGATGGGATTCATGCTGTTTGTTTAGACGTGAATATTTACTTTAGGTGTTTCTCAAATGTGTTCAAATTCAGATGAGAAACGTTTGCATTTGAATCTCAGATTTTTAAATGCACACTTGATAAATCAGTTTAGATCACCATCCATATGTAGATTTTTTGTTCCTGTAGGTTAGTGTTGAATTAAAATGGAGACACGTTCTGCAAGCAGGACAGTATCTGTCTCGTATCATTGCTGTAAGCGTTTTAAACGGCTCCTGTCGAGTCCTCATGCAGAACTACAGCACAATATTTGGATGATCGAAACTGGACCCAGTTTCAAATGGACTCATTTGAGCAGACAGACTTCGTTCAGTCTGTCAGACCATCACGTCTCCAGCGAGTGAAGCGTACCTGATAATCTCTCACCTGTAACTGCAGACATGCAGGACATGTAAGAAACTGATGAGGTCACATTTACATCTTTGTATCATCAGGGTCTGAGACGGATCAGAGCTGAAAACTGATGGAGAACCAGATCTGATTATAATTCATTCTTATTCAGCATGTCTAAATTACAGGCATTTCCCAGCTAATGGGAAACGTTCTCAGAATGTTGGCCGGCAGTTTTCTCAATGTTTTCAATTTCTGTCAAAAACATTCTTGCAGTAACAAACATTTTTAAAAAATAAATGTTAAGTACTTGGAGCATTTTAAATGTTACAGAAAATGTGTGAATGACATTTTCAAAGCAATAATGCTAATATAAGCACCCAAATTTTGAGCATTTAAAATTAACATTTGTTACTTAATAGAAATGTTGGGGAAACGTTTTACAACCAAAAATTGTTGTGATCCGTTACCTCAGGAGCAGCTGTGCTAAGAAACAAACGTCACTTTGACCAAATACAGTGAAACAAATGACAATAAGATTAAGTTGTTGATGTATTCACAGATTCAAAATTACATTGTCTTTATTATAATGAGCCTCCGACAGGCAGCAGTTATTGACTGAGTGTGAACTCACAGCTATTTAATTTTAGTCTTGCACGCTCATTTGCATAATATATTCATCCACACTAGAGGAATAAATCTGTAGTTGTAGTTGAGGGCTGTGTTTGCCGATATCCAGGAAAACAGCTTCAGATATTTTTGGCTCAGACTCAGTCGGATCGGGTGGAATTTCATCTGAAAAGAGTTTCTCAGGGTCTAAAACTGGAAATCTGATGCTTGTTTATCTCGACCTAATCTGATTCCAAACAGTGAAACATTTCACAAGAGAAATAAAACTCGATGTCTCGATGGGCTGCACATCTCTGTTAATACAAGCAAATAATTTCTGCATATAAATAACTGGTTATTTCAATGCTGTGTTTATATTAACACAGTTACACGGGTTATGAATATGTGAGGAAAATAACCATTTAAGACAAGAAACACGGTATTTATAAAGAGACTTGTAGCTGAAAAAAATAGTCTAGAAGATTATATCCACCTCTTACAGTTCTTGTGTTCAGAATTAATCATTTTAAATTCTCAAATAAAAATTAAAATTAGAGCCAAAATGTCTTTAAAAAATTGCCTTTAAGCAGAAATCAGACTCTCAGTCCCTTGATGAAACCGAATGAAAGCTAATGTAACTCAGATTAAGTCAGATGACTTGTATTCCTGCATCTCAACACTTTGAACTGTACCTGTGGCTCTAGTTTCCATGACAGCAGATGCTTGCAGACGTCTCGCATGTCTCAGCTGAGACTGAACGAGGACACGGCCGTATGAATTCATTCCAAGATGGATCTTCAAACAAAACAGGGATGTTTTTTTTTTTGGTCCTGCTAAAACTGATTCTGGAATTTATTTGGGATTCGATGGATGTTTTTAAAGCATGTCTGTGTTAAAGCTAAATGACTGACCACAGACAGAAACCTCTCGGCTGTCAGGTCAAGGACACTTGTGTTGGACCTTTGACCTGTTTTAACTCCACCCTCTCGTGGATTCAAGCTAAAAATAGACTGAATGTTTTAAAGCCATGAAGAAACATGCAGCACTTAACCAAAGAGATTCAAAACATCCCTTTTTCAATTGTATGAACATTATTAAAACTAATTTAGTAACATTTTTAAACGTGACACTAACTAAATGTTTTGATATACAATAAAAACATTCTACTAATGATACTGCGAAATCGTTTCTGTAACTTCTCAGAACATCAGCCAACATTCAGAGAACGTTAACCATTATCACGCTTTGCTAAGGAATGAACACGCAGATAAAAGGCTGATGACTTGATGGCTGTAGGCAGCAGTCGGACTGTGTCATGTCTCTTCACAGGCTCTGTTGGCTCTCAACCTTGAGTTTATAAATAGAGGCCAGAATTTAATTTCCGGTATAGACCTGCGTTTTCTGTAGCTTGAGGCAAATCTCTCATTTTTTGACGTCTCTGTTATACATCAAGCGCTTGGGTCAGAGTTTGTGGATCAGTCTCACTGTGAGATGGTTTATGCGTCACGGACACCACAGAAACCAGCGACAGCTTTATAGGTTAGACAATTATTAAGGGAGGAAGAGAGATATCATGTAGGTCAGGGGACGCGTGAATGTCTGATGAAGATCAGACCTCGTCTTCAGTCACAGATGCCTCAAGGACGTTCTACTTTTCATAGTGTTGGTTCTGAAAATATTTCATCCCATTTAAATCCATCCAAGAAACTTAAAGATGTTAAAATCTTTAAGTTGTATTGATGGTACTGCTTGGGTATAAAAATATAAATGAAATATTTAAATGTTCCACAACCACATGTAAAAAAATACAAATCGTTACCACAAAACCATTTGATAACAGACCGTTAGCTAACATTCTGGGAACGTTCCCTGTTGGCTAGAGAAGGCAGCTTTCCAGGCAAATATTTCTTGAATGACGCATCCACGAGCTGAACTGATGCTCTGCAGAGACCGTCACTCTGTCTGGTGGGCAGCGAGAAGTGATTTTCCATCCACGCAGCAACATTGAGGGTCATCGCGGCTATTTTTACCAAGTGTGTTTATGTAACAGATGTGCTCAAAACGACCCAGAGCGCTAAAACCTGCGTTTGCACCTGTGAGCTTCACACAGAAACTTCACACGCTCCTCTCGCAACATTCGTGTTATTCAGGAGAAAAGCAAACTGGATAATTAACCTCCTGCACTGGCAGAACTGTGGGGCTCTTGTGAAGGAGAGAGAAAAGAAAATTATAGTCATTGTGAGAGTAATGCGCAGGCCGGGCCCCTCTGACGCTCGACTGGGTCTTTGTTTAGAGAGAACGAGCATTGGTATGAATGCATTTGTGTCTCTCTCTTCATGTTGTCATTGAGAATAGTTGACATGTAGCAAATTAAAACAGACACACACAGTATCTGATGCTCAGTGCAGTGATGGGTGTGAATTTTGTTGACATTCTGGTGCAAGATCACACTGCTGGTGTGTGTGTGTGTGTGTGTGTGTGTGTGTGTGTGTGTTTGCATCATTGACTGTAATTAGTCTCCGTTTGTCACACCAGAGCCGTCCGTGTAAATGGAAGAATTGACTTTAAGGGGACGGGTGGGTTTGACAGATTAGCACAGACTAGTTAACTCATGCTGGTTAAAGCTTCATCTTTACCAGCTGGTTCTGAACGACAAATAAGTTTGTGTATTTAATGCAATTTCTTTTACAAGTCATTAATTAAAACACATCATTAAAAATATAGATTTAGGTGTTAAGTGTATAATTTATATTTTGCAAATGAAACAAAGTAGATTTAACCAGAGCACCGTTTCTCAGAGACTTTACCAGATAAAGATCAGCTGTTTATTCATATCTCCTGCAAGAAGTCACATGACATTTATGGCTCAAGGTGATTGGTTTAAACTGAGAACTGAATGCCAAATAAGGCAAAATTCCAGCATCCAAGTCACACTTCCAGGGCTGCATGCACACTGTGCAGCTTCCATGAGGAATAATGCAGATACCAGGGATTTATCCATCTGTCTGTGTGTGATTCCCTGGTTTCTGTAAACAACAGTTTCTGGGGTAATAAGAGTTTGCATTGTTTGTGTAAGAGCCATGGGAATAAAACACTGTGAAAGTTATAAATGACTTTCCCATTTTTCTTGGAAAGTCCCTTTAAAAAAAATAATTTTCCCAGTTCCTTTTCAAAACAGCCAATCAAACATTTGACCTTGTCAAAAGAACGGACTACATTCAATATTTAAATCACCTGTAAGCGTGCAGCACACGTCTCTTACTGAAGAATGATTAACTGCTCTCTGTTGGACAGCTTCTGTACTGATTTAACATTAAGATTATAAAACTGCTTGGCAGAACACCAGTAACTGTACAGACAGACCCAGCGCTGCCGGCTGCCTCAGAATTATTACTGTAAATTACTGTTATCCGTCTCACAAATGTGGAAAGTTATTTATACCATAATTGCCCCGATTTAAAGAGGATTAAGGAAACTATTGTCATGTAAAATTACCATGTTGATTAACTGAGCTCAGGAGCTTCCATAGACAGCAACTATAG
The DNA here is from genome assembly GCA_036877545.1 of Yasuhikotakia modesta. NCBI lineage: Eukaryota > Metazoa > Chordata > Actinopteri > Cypriniformes > Botiidae > Yasuhikotakia > Yasuhikotakia modesta. The sequence goes on along the minus strand of JBAJNP010011814.1, from coordinate 4,245 downwards.
AGAAAAATACCTTCTATTTTGGAAGTTTAAACAATGAATGTGAAGTTCATTTGCATTATTTTTCAGTCATATTTAGGGAACAAACCTACAGACAGTCATGCCTGCATGCTGTCAAATAGACTTTAATTTCCCTTTGTTAATATTGCATGTAATTCTGAGAACATTGAGAACCTTTAAAGAACATTAGCCAAACAAATAAATGTTCTTGCTTTAATATTTTAAAACATGTTTTTGATATATGTTGACAGGCACGTTCGTCTCTGCTTTCACGGTTCTGTGCGGAGCGAGAACCGACCTCCCTGACAGACACGTGTGCTGCGTGTTCTGGCTGAACGTCGCAGCCGCTCTCATCCAGATCGTCACGGCCGTGGTCATGGTGGGCTGGATCATGAGCATATTTTGGGGGATGGACATGGTGATCCTCGCGAGTGAGTCTCAACACAAACTCTAGTGAAGCTTCCATTAAAGCTGTTGTCTGTAACTTCCGCCTCTCTGCTGCCATCTCTGTTTGAACCTGAGAACTGCAGGTCACTTGTAATTATGTTCAGACTGAGGGTGACATTAAAATTAAACTGCTGTAAGAACTACAAACGCTGCAGCATCTACAGAACATGCAACAGCTCAAATTATAAATCATTATAAATGAACCATAAATGCAAATGCAACACTGATCGCTCATGTTCTCGCTCAATAACTGATGCAGCATTAATATTATTAGCATAGAGATGTTGCAGTTTTTGCAATCACGGTTCACTCACCCTCATGCATTTTGGGAGAAATCTGGAGTGTATGTTTAACATGACTGTTAGTGAAGATCACAGGCTGCCGTCTACATTGATCAGGTCCAATCGTGTTTTTGTTCCTTTTAAAACCATCTCTGCCAGAACCCTGTGAAGAATGATTAACAGAGTCTGTTGTAGGAGGACTGAATGCTGCTGTAATTGCTCCATGTGGGCGGATGAAACTACCGAGAACTTTGTCACTGTGTTTTATGATCATCTTTAAACAGCTTTATTTTCATGCCTGCTGAATATGACCTGAGTTTTTAACTCTGATTTCATGTTTCTTACTGTGTTTATTTATTTTGTCACCCCATGGCGTTTTGGATTAAGTCTCTGAAGGTAAGTGAACCTGATATTTGACTGATGTTTTGTCCCATCATAACAGATCTTCAGACCTGCCTCAAATAGAGCGTTTTAAAAACAAACATGGGTCACGTTCACACTGTGGCTGTAAATTCAGTTCTGAGTGCTTGATTCTGTTCACACTGTATATGCAATTTAAAATTGAGTCTCAAATGCATCCTACAATATAATTTCCTCTTAGTTTAGAATATATTTAGATACAATATAATTTACAAACGTATCTGCATTAATCAGCTTATTATATGCAGAACTGACATTAAAAACATTACAGACACTAAATGAAAGAAAACCACAGCTACACAATTAAAGCTAATATTTGATACAGGTCTGCGCTTCAGTCACTCATTTCAGTCCATCAGTCCAGCTCTGTTTTCTCCCTTTCCGCTTATTCCGGTCCATCTCGGATCGTGCGCCTCCCACCACAGCCATCTGTCCGTCGCTCCTCATTCTGCTTGATCCACTTTTGTCTGTGAAATGCCAGCGGAGGCATTATTATGGAGGAGAGGCGTCACAACGATAGAGTCGCACGCTGAGAGCTTTCACAACATATTTCAGCAGCTTTGGCTTTCGACACGCGGCTGTGAAGACATTTGCCTTAAAACACAGCAGAGATCTGCTTGCATGCATCAACGCAGTGGCTTCATGTTTATATATAAAAACAAATATATCAGCTGGCCTTAAAACCACCTTTATGTTGGAAATAAAACAGTTTTACTGTCATCTTGTGTAAAAATACCTCAAATTTATTGAGTCAAGTAAAAATGAAGTATTAAAGGTTCCAATCCATAAATATTGTCTCTCAATGTGAAAAAACAAAACAAAACTGCAGGCAGGTTGTTTTACATTCAGGCACTTAGCAGGTGCTTTTATCCAAAGCGACTTACAAATGAATAAAAAGTTTTATACGGTACATTTCTTCTGAACTGTCACACTCGTGTTTTTCAGGCTACAGGGAGCAAACCGTCCCCCAGCAGCTCTGATTCCTGCCCAAATCCTGACCGTGAACCTTCTCTGCTGTCTGGCCGACACGTACGGGAGTTTTGAGACGCCCCCCAGATGGCCTGGAGAGTCAGATTTATCACAGGCAGATTCTCAGTCCAGCTCCTGTTACTTCCTGTCAGATACTGAATAAACAGACTTGACTGCTGAGGGACTGTGTGAAAAGTACTGTATGGTTAGTCAATCTTTCAAAATGTGCAAACTGTCTACCTTATACCTGTCAGGGATCTTATTTAATCTTATTGCTCTGTGGTCTTATTGTATATGGCTCACTAAGAATTCATGAATAACTTGTAAATGAATTGTATTTTTAAAAAGAAACTATTTGCCAAATAGACAAAAAAACTCATTAATTCACTCCGATTATGGATGAAAGTCATACATTTGGACTGACGTGCAGGTAAATGAAATCTAAATGAAATAAGTGAACCGTCCCTTTAAACCGTTGTGTAACATCTTCACACAGAGCTCCGCATACAGACCGAGTGTTTATATAGTCGTGCACTTCAGTGTTTATAGTATTTCTTAATAGCGTGTCGTGTTTTGGATCCAAGCCTTAAACTGCATTTCAGTTTGCTGTACAAATCATGCGTGATTGTTAAACTCTATTAGTCTTAAATACACATCAGCCCAGTTACGCTGGAACCTTTTCTCCAGTAACTACTGGTTGTAAAGGTCAAACCACTAAGTATGGGTGACTAGTAGGCCGGTTGCCATAGCGACTGCCCACTTAAACCAGCTTGTGTGGGGGTTTAAAACACAATTAGTGGGAGTTATTTTTACTCGACTGGAAATCTCTGCGCAAACCGAGTCGAAACAAATGATGCAAGACTGACACTGAAGAATTAAATGACTAAAAAACGTCTGCAACAACTGAGCAAGCAGAAATTTGTGTTGCCAAGCGTGCAAAACATTTGGAAATTTGGTTGCAGACCTCAAAGTAACTTTCTAAAACGCCACAGCTCCAAATATGAAATATTTTGATTTGAACCGGTTCACAAACCAACACTTATAAAGTCTTAAATCAGTTTAAGTCTCTTTTTGGATAACAGATACTCACTGCTCTGTGATCGTGTGCTGTGAATGTATTTGAGGATGTTGTAAATATAAACAGGAAGTGAATTGGTTGTGTAGAGTTGTGCTGTTGTGTGTTGCTGCCTTAAGACACTGTAATCCAGAGCTTAGATTTATTACAGCCAAATGTTACTCCGAATCAATGAATTGTAACCGTCACACTTCTGTAAATGTCAGACACAACCTCTAATAAATTCTGCCTTTTAAAGTGATGCGTTTGTTTTTTAAACCATTAAACTAAATGTCAAAGACACAATCCTCCTAAAAACACCGGATTCATGACCAGCACAAGGATGTGAAAAGCTAACCAGGTTAGCAGGTTAACCTTCTTTATTAATCAGACATTTAGGCCAGTAATGTGTTTGGAAGATGTAGTCAGATTTGTTGTTGAACAGAGACACGACTGCACAAGCCTTTTAGCCAATTTACTGAAATGAAGACATTAAACAGAAGATGAGACTTCCTCTGAGGAAAGCAGAGGATGTTTTACAAACAGAGACGTGAGGTTCAATCCGTCATGTTTTTGTTTGTCCAGTATTTGTTTTGTTTAGTTTAATCCCTGCCTTACAAGGACTCAAGCGTTTCTGATCAACGGTTTCCTTGCATCTACACTTTAAATGGGATTTTGGGGCGACAAGCTAGTTTAAGATGCAGAGAAATTCTACATCTCCATGTGGAAGAGAGAAAAAGCCTGACTTATATCACAGATAATATCACCCTTCACAAATGCAAAGATGCTTCAAGAGATGAATCTTGATGCTAATAGGACAGATTAACTGACTTCATATAAACTAAAGTTACATGGCGAGTGTTTAGCTCCACATGCCAAACAAACGCTTCTGCAGCAGCAAGACTTAAGAGATGATCCTGGGCTTGTTTACAGCTGAGGGAAGATGTAAATGAAGAGATATGAACTAATGTACACTGAACAAAACTGACATCAGCTCTGTTGTGCCACCAAAGGTGTGAAGCTCAACCAAATGTTTGTCTCATAAGTGGATATTTGCAGTCGGATGGGTAGGGAAAA
>JBAJNP010011812.1:0-14218 GCA_036877545.1 Yasuhikotakia modesta | reverse complement strand
CCAGAAGTAAATCATTTGTAATTTTGATCAGGGCAGTCTCTGTACTGTGATGTGGTCTAAACCCCGACTGAAAAGTTTCTAAAATGTTGTTTCTCTGTAAAAAAGCAGTGTGTAATTAGACTAATCCACATATGGTTGAACAAAACAGAATAAAGAGAGTAAGAAAGTACATCATTGCAATAACAAATATTAGTTAAGCAAATCAGGCAGACATCATTTTGAATCATACCCAGAACAAATGTATTAAAATGTACTAAATGCCATTCTCCTTTCTCCCCATGTCCTGCAGGCAATGCAGATTTTCATCTTCATCTTAACATATTCAATGTCCTCTTCAAATTCAAGATATAGGCTTTTTGCTGGCCGTGACTTGACTGGTGTTAAACTAAATGGAAGTGAAGCTGCTCTGATTGTATATTGAATAAATATGAATACAAAACTGAGTGTTAATTTATTCTAAACAGAAAACAATTATGTAATTGATTGACAAACAGGATAACAGTAAAGAGTATTATTAAGGATTAAACAAATAATACAGAACAGCTTCTTTACAGTAAACTCGATTACAATCACAAGCTATTTTCATGCAGAAAAGTGGGACACTGAATAAACTCTGTTTCGGTGATGTGGTCCAAGTGTTGTTCCCCTAGACTGGGTTTCCTGAAGATCCGTCCGACAGCTTCTCTTGTATCCATGGGAAGAAAGCGGGACGCATCAACACTGAAATAAATCTGAGAAGTTTCTAACAATGTAACACTTACAGCTTGTGATGATTGATCTTGATGTGGAGCATCAGACGCTGAGAGACGTGGCAGATTTGTAAAAGATCGGTGCGAAGTAATAATCCGCGGCTAAATGTCGTGGGATCCGGTTAAAATAAACCGTAGCCGCGCATCACGGTTGTTTCTTTCATCGGGAGGTGATGAAAGGTTTGAACGCCGCTTGTACAGCCGGGGAGAGCAGCTCACCTGTGAACGCGAGTCGCCATTTTGTCTTGGACTTCACAACGGCACTGCAGCAATAACATTAGCGGGGGCGGGGCCGTGTGGGGGGGACGGGTCTATGCAAACTATGTTTTCTGTTACGTTTCATTTTCGTGTTGAGGTGGTGGGTGAGAGGCTTATTGCGCAATAAGCCCCAGCATTCCAGCCTGAGCCGTTTTCAGGCACTCATTTTTGAAACATAAATTTATATACTTTAGAGTGGTTCAAAATCTCTGGAGCTTTTCCTATGTTCTTTTAGGCGGGTATACTGCCATTTTCCTTCAAGACTAGAACATTTTTGATTTTGACTCTAGGTCCGCTTTAAAATACTTGCTTTTTTGGTCCATGTTGTAAATGATAGTTTTGTAAACACATCTTTTATGAACATTCATAAAGTATTATGTATTATGTCATTACTTACTACACCACGGGTGTTACGTGTGGGTTGTTAAGATGGGCGCGATGAACTGTCGAGCGGTAATATGGCGTCCGGAAGAGGTCAATAAAATAGCGCTGCAGCATGCATCGTCTCACTGAACGTCACGTCTGCCAAACGTGACGTCTGCCGCATTACAGTTCGATTGCCTGAACGTGGCGTCTGCGTCTGCCAGTTTGTTTCACTGAATGTGAATTTCCAGCACTTTCCATACACTAATTCATGCTTTATTATTCCTATTAATTCCCTGTTATTGTTTTCACTTTTCATCAGTTATTTAATTTGCAATGCAGTGCTTTTAACATTTTTTGTTTATAGCTTTTTATTGCAAATTGTAAATATTTATACAATTGATATGAACATGTCTGTATGCAAATGTTTCTTGTTCCCACATACACAGGTATCCAAGGATATAATAAAAAAGTTATTCTAGCATGTATTCACCACTAGGAGTCTCTACACCAGCACAACAGAACGCATTTGCTATAAACATTTGGTCTCGTTTAACTAACATAACCAATGTTTTTAGAGTTGCAGTATTTAGTTGTAAAGTTTTGACTGACGTGTAGAATTAGAAGATAGAAGATAGAATTATACTAAAACATTTTCACCTCCGCTTGTTTTTCTGATTACAGCTTAAAATGTGAAAAACGGTGTGTTGACCCTCCACACCTTTCTGTCATCCTTTGAAAGAAACAGCAAATTCTTCAGTACAGTCATACAATTATGTGGGAAAACAAACAGAAAACATTTCAAAATCTTTTCAAAATCTCATTTTTCTTAAAAAAATACAAATGCGATATTGATTTTATTCAACAGTTAAATAGACATTTAGTTAATATTAACAGACTTACATTTTAGACACCATATTGCCTATTTTTGCTCTATTTCGCCATTAAAAACAGCTCATTCCAAACACAGCCACGGCGCTGTTTTGCCTCTCTGAGCAACATCATGCTGTTCCTGAATCAACCATTTAAATTAGCGATGACTCACTTAATAGTGACTTGCTGCTTCCTTCTGTTGGTTTTAGTTTCACATTCCTTATTATAATTATTATTATTTTAAATTTCAGATAGCAGAAAGTAAATAACGTTTTAGGATTTAAATAGCAATTTATTTATTTGCTGTGATATTTTTACATTTGTATTTAATATGCATATAATTAATGTATATTGTATAAGTTAGCCGGGAAAAAGATAGATGCAGTAAAAACTGCAAAAAAGGGACAGACGCAGACGTGACGTTGCAGGTCAGAAGCAGATGTCAGAGTGAATGAACAGCAAGAAAACTTGCATTGGCTCACACACTGCACTGAGCTGTTGGATAATGAGTATAGGCTGAATAAATAGTATAGGCTATTTTGCACGGTAGCTGACTCTATACAGGTGCTGGTCATATAATTAGAATAAAAGGTAATTTATTTCACTAATTCCATTCAAAATGTGAAACTTGTATAATGTATACATTCATTCCACACAGACTGATATGTTAATTTCTTTTAATTATGATGATTATAACTGACAACTAAAAACCAAATTCAGTATCTTAGTAAATTAGAATATTACTTAAGACTTAAGAGCATATACAGCACTCAATACTTAGTTAGGGCTCCTATATTACTGCAGCAATGCGGAATGGCATGAAGTCCATCAGTCTGTGGCACTGCCAAGGTGTTATGAGAGCCCAGGTTGCTCTGATAGTGGCCTTCAGCTCTTCTGCATTGTTGGGTCTGGCATATCGCATCTTTCTCTTCACAATACCCTATAGATTTTCTACGGGCTTAAGGTCAGGCGAGTTTACTGGCCAATTAAGAACAGGAATACCATTGTTCTTAAACCAGGTACTGGTAGCTTTGGCACTGTGTGCAGGTGCCAAGTCCTGTTGGAAAATGAAATCTGCATCTCAATAAGTTGGTCATTTCTAACTTTCTGGTACACAGCTGCGTTGACCTTGGACCTCAGAAAACACAGTGGACCAACACTAGCAGATGACATGGCACCCCAAACCATCACTGACTGTGGAAACTTTACACTGGACCTCAAGCAACATGGACTCTGTGCCTCTCCTCTTCCTCCATACTCTGGGACCCTGATTGCCAAATGCAAAATTTACCTTTATTACGGAACATAACTTTGGACCACTCAGCAGCAGTCCAGTCCTTTTTGTCTTTAGCCCAGGCAAGATGCTTCTGACGCTGTCTGTTGTGCAAGAGTGGCTTGACACAATGAATGCGACAGATGAATCCCATTTATTGAATACGTCTGTGCATATTGCTTATCTGTTAATGTGCTTGGACATAGAGCTCTGTGAACAACCAGCCAACTAGACTGAGAAACCATTTAAAAGCCTTTGCAGGAGTTCATTAGCTGATTAGACTGTGGCACCTGCTCTCTTCAATATTGAACCTTTTCACAATGTTCTAATTTTCTGAGATACTGAATATTCTAATTACATGACCAGCACCTGTAGTTTACCTCTCTTTCAGAAAATGTTCTTGAGTTATCTCCATTTCTGAAACCAGTTTTCCATAATCTAGGGTAGATACATACTCAGAGTTTTCACTTAACCACTTTTCTGAAACAGGCCCATTATGTTGAGAAAGCCAACATATTATTACACAACGTCAGTACATAACTGAACTCAGTGGAGCATGTAACTTGTGTGTTTTAATTATCAAACAGAAATAATAAATGGAAAATTTCAAGCCTTAAGAAAAACATGAAAATAATGTCTTGTTACTTAGAAACTTAAGAAACTAGAATTGCATTTCGTGTTTATGTATTCAACTTAAAAGAAAATAAAAACTATTACCACAGTACAGTAGGGGGCGGAAATGCACCTTAAATGTTAGACGCCGCCCGCCATCAAAGAGGAGGAAGAAAACTCTCGTTTCTCTGCTCTCGCGAGATTTGGTCAGACGTCGTTTAGCAACATAAACCAACGAGAACCGAACATTTCTTCATATATGTGAGTATTTACATAAATGCAGTATGTCATGTCACTTATAATTTTTCAGAATAAGACCGAGTGCGTTACAGATTTGTGTATGAAAAATTTGGAAAACAATAGGCACATTAAGCACGTTTGAATCAGTGGATCTATCTCAGAATCAAGTGAGCTACCTGCTTAGTAAACATGCGTTGGCACAATAGTGTCTCAGCCTGCTGAGTCTTCTTCTTAAAAAGCAATTTGTGGGATCGCAGTGTCATAAACCAGTTGCTGCTAACGTAGTTTTGAGCATTTAGTCTTAATATCTTTGTGAAGTGCTTGAGTCAGCGTGTTATGCAGCATAGTAAGCCCGGTATCTTTAAACCATTTCCGAGCATCACCCAAACTCCATTGAGTTGTGTAGCACGTCTTAGTCATCATAGTCTCAAACGTTGTCAGACCCCCGTGGGGACCCGGGGTAGAATAGGTCCCTAGCACCCCCTTGCTGATCGTAAGAGGCGACAAATAGGGCGACTTCTTTGCCGTAAGTTGCAACCCGTGTCTGGGGAGGACAAGAACCTGGTATTTGAGGAACGTGCATCCAGCGGCTGTTTCAGATCCAACACAATACTTTGGCTTCGACTCACATAGACGGGAGGCTGGAAAGACCCGGTCCAACCAATCGGCTGGTCAAGATGTACCTAAAAGGGCCTTGGCTTAGGGTCAATTGAGTAAAAAAAATGTTTGTTTTGTTTTGCTCAAGTATATCACCCCTGTATCCTTGATGTATATCGCGGCTCTGTGCATCCCCTTGTTGGGCTCCGAGGTGGGTGGGGAGCAGGAGTGATGAAATCTAAAAATATAAATATGGCAAACAAAAAAAACACCAAAAAACGGATAATGGAACAATATTTGGATGATGAGTCGCAAACAGATATGTCTCTTACAAAATTGGCTCCTTTTGCAATTCAAAAAGGTATTACAGCTATAGCAGGAACAGTAAAAGACGTTAAAAAAGCTAAGATCTGGTCAAATTCTAGTAGAATGTTCAAAGAAATGTCACGCTGAAAACATCCTGCGTGCAAATATATTGGCAAATGTTCCAATAAAGGTATCTTATCACCCATCATTGAATAGCAGTAAAGGAGTTATACATACTAGTGATTTGCATGACATGGATGAAGCTGAAATAGCATCAGAATTAACTCAGCAAGAAGTAATGAATGTCAAGAGGAGTACTATCAAAAAGGAGGAACGGGTTATCAAGACAGGCACTTACATTATGACTTTTAATAAACCACAACCTCCGGAAAGGATTCAAGTTGGATATGTGAGTGTACCAGTCAGTATCTTTATTCCAAATCCATTGAGGTGCTATAACTGTCAGAAATATGGTAATGGATCTGCTTTCTGTAAAGGAAAAACAATCTGCTGTAATTGTGGGGAAGAAGGACATGAATCAGGATGTTCAAGACCATCAAAATGCTGCAATTGCTCAGCCAATCATTCAGCCTCATCAAAAGAATGTCCAGTCTGGATATAGGAAAAGGAAATCCAAAGGATAAAATGTGTTAAAAAAATAAACTATGTTGAAGCACGTAAAAGGGTTGAGCAATCTCCTTTATTTAGCCTGGGAAAAACGTATGCCTCTGTGGTAAAACCAGTCATGAGCACTACTGACTGTCAAACTGATTTAACCTGGGTGAATAGTGAGAAACCACAAAATGTCAGTCATAGAAATTTTGCTCTTATTAAAAAAGAACCAATGAACGCAGTCAAATAACATCTAATGAGACCCAAGACAAAGATGAAAGACCATCAAATGAGCATAATCAGTCCTTAAAAGGGAAAAACATACAACAAAGTTTAAAAAAATCAATCAGCAAAATTGAGTCAAGAAAGGAAAACTCAGAAGATTGAATGTCCAAAAAGTAATGAAGTTGAAATGACAGAGACTATCATTTCAAGTCGGAGTTTATCTCCAAAATGCAGAAGTAAAGGGCAGTTTCTTGTTTTACCAACTTGAAAATAAGAAATCATTTTTACATTTAGCAGACGCTTTAATCCAAAGCGATTTACAGTGAATTCAAGGTACACATATTTTTAGGATTTGCCTCTGCTCCTGGGATCGAACCCACAACCTTTGCAGTGTTAACGCAATGCTCTACCAGTTGAGCTAACAGGAGGAGTTACAGCAGTTGGCAGCTACCTTTAATCACATTGCTTTCTGCCTCCAGGAAACTAATTTTACAGCAAATAATCAATTTACATTGAAAAAGTATAATATTTATAATGCTTTTCGTCGAAATTTACAACGTCCATCTGGTTATCCATTAATTACAACATTCATTGAAGGAGATATCCAACAAGACACTCCAAGATGGCAGCTGAGAAAAGCAAATTGGTATATTTTTCAAATACTGTGCAATGAGAAGTTCAACTGATATATTGATCGAAATAGCTGAAATAACTATTTCAAAAACATCAACAAAATGATGTCATCGGAGAAACCCATGGTTTAATGAAGACTGTAAAAAGGCTATTGCTCATCGGAAGAAGGCAGAAAGGACTTTTAATAAACATCCAACAACAGAAAATCTCATTGGTTAAAAAAATATGTAGAGCACAAGCACAAAGAATTGTCAAGAAACAAAGTGTGGGATATGATACGAAAGATGAAAAATAAAGGAGGACTACAAATTCAACATATCAAAAATCAGGATACTGTACTTACAACGAAGAAGGACATTGCTAATAAATTAGCTGATACATTTCAGAGAAATTCGTCAGTAGAAAATGTTTTATTGAAACATTTCCTAGTTTTATTGAAATGCAATTAAAACAAGGATAAATGGATCTGCTCAAGTCATATATTAAGTTGTTGGATACAGTACACCATACAAGATTGAGACTTGCTCTGGGAGCTTTTAGGACCTCTCCAATTCAAAGCTTGTACGTAGAAGCAAGTGAACCATCATTATATAACAAAAGACTGAAATTGGCTCTTAACTATGCAGTTAAGTCTTTCATCCTCAAAATGTACAATTGTATGAAGCCAGACCTACATATGTCAGTCCTTTTGGAATTCGTATAAAGTCTCATTTGGAGAACTTGGATTTTAATCTGGATGTCTTAACATCAACACATCTATGCCCCATACCACTATGGAACATGAAAAAAACAACAATTACTCTGACTCTGGCTCAGTATAAAAAAAGCTAAACCATCCAAATTTTTATCAAGAGAAATTTATGGACATAAGATGTATCTTGCCATCCTAAATCCCAGTTTACACAGATGGATCAAAGTCAGACAATCAAGTATCTGCTGCAGCAGTAATCGGTTCAAAATCCTTGGACAAAGTTCAATTTTCACAGCTGAAGCGTATGCATTATTACTAGGTTTGGAAGAAATACAAAAGGAGCAAGAACGTCACTTTCAGATTCATTTGTTTTGTCTACAAGCACTTGAATCCTTGAAAACGGAACATCATACAATCATCAGTATAATAGAAAAAGTGGACGTTTTAAAGAATCAAAATTTTAATATTATTCTTTGTTGGATACCAGGCCATATAGGTTTGGCTGGCAATGAACGGGCAGGTAAGGTTGCTAAAGAAGCACTTCAGTTGGAAATGACAGAATATAATATACCCGCATCTGATATTAAACCTTTATTAAATCTGTATACTTATAATAAATGGCAATTAGAATGGAATAACAAGCTACATGAGGTAAATCCAATAGTAAATCAAAGAATTAATTATTGTTTTGAAAATAGACATGACCAGGTTGTATATACACGATGTTAAATTGGTCACTCAAGGTTGACTCACTCATATTTGTTGAAAGGGAAGAGAAACCAGTTTGTGACTTGTGTAAGAATTATTTGAGTGTAAAACACATTTTAATAGAATGTCCTTGTCTAAATAATATTAGACAACGTTTTTATTCAGACAATTTAAAAAAATTTTTTACATATTGGACTGAAAGATTCTATATAAATTTAATTATTGTTATAATTATTGTTGGTGATGTCTTCGATTTTTGTTATTTGTACCTTTGAATATTGATGACATTCTTTTGTATTGTAATAAGAAGTATTATTATTGTTAATATTATATTCTTGTTTAACTGTGTTGCCATGAATATAGCCATTGATGCTGACATGGCGTTAAAACATGAATACATAATAACAAACGTTGTCAGATGCCTATGTAGACAGCATTTATTGTAATTTTATTCTCAATAACCTAGAAAGGTACCCACATACACAGAAATGTTGGTTGGAGTTTTTTGTCGTTTCAGCCATATACAAATACATAACGAAATGAAACAACGTTTCTCCAGAACCAAGATGCCACAGTAACAATGTAGAAACGAAACATGATTTACTAAATCTATATACATACTGTCCACAAAGTTGACAGCACACGACGGTACAGTGACTACTGGAACAGACAATGACATTCTAGGTCCCAGTGCAGCGCAGACCAATATACAATTCTGCGTTAAGTAATTGTAGTGTTTTATGTTAGAGTGATGTAGTAAAAATATTTAATAGTGCAGTGACAAGTAGTGCAATTTGCAATGAGTGGCTTGGGGGAAAAACTACATAGTCTGGTCATGAGGGCCTGAATGCTTCGGTGCCATTTGCCCAGCATGCTCTCGATTGTCCCTTTGAAGAACACAATGTGGATCGGGGGTGGGAGATGTGCTTTTCTCAGCCTTCTCAAAAAGTACATGCACTGTTGGTCTTTGTTTGTTGTGGAACTGGTGTTGAGCGAGCAGGTAAGGCATCTCCATAAAGGAGACGCCAAACAGAGAGTGGTCTCTGTGCTTGTCTGAAGTCAACACACATCTCTTTATTTCTGTATATGTTCAGAGACAGGTTGTTGGCTCTACACCAGTCTGTTAACTGTTTTACCGCCTCTCTGTATGCTGACTCATTGTTCTTGTTGATGAGACCCACCACAGTCGTGTCTTAGGTGAACTTGATAATATGATTTGAGCTGTGCATTACTACACAGGCAATGGTGAAGAGCAGTGGACTGAGCACACACCTAGTGCTTAGTGTTTTGTTGTTGAATGCTGTTCCCGATACAAACTCCCAGTAAGGAAGTCCAGGATTTGACAGATATTGCAATTGGATTTGCAATTTAATTTTGTAGTCAAGCTTCAGCTCAATATTCTATATCAGATGCAGTATGACGTCTGGAACTCTGTCACTGAGTTATGTCTTTTAGCCTAGCACTGACAACGCCCTCCTGATCTATCAATCTTTGTGTAACACTAAAATGATAGCATCTCTCTCAGGTCAGTTTTCAGCCCTCCTAATACAGCCCAAATATCAAACTAGCCCAAATTACAAATTAGTGGATCAGCAAATATTTTTCAGTAACATTGCTATACCAGCAGCATTTTGGTTTTCATCATTTATATTGGTCTTCTGTAAAAATATTTAAAAAAGCAAAAATTTGAGCCACAATGTCAAAAGATGGACCCTTTAAGATGTCATAGTCTGATACCTTAGTGAGCTGTTAACTCGCACATCTTTTATTTTGGCAAAATGCTTTTCTCCACAGCAGACCAAGTGTGCTTGGAATGATGTTGGGTGGTCCAGCGGTCCACGTAAGCATTGAGTCGTCCTGTGAGCGGCAGGTACAGGAAGTCTCTCTCGATGGGATGGAGACATACGTGCCTCCCCTGTCCATGTCTCAGAACCTGGCTAAGCTTGCTCAGAGAATCGACTTTGGCCAGAGCTCAGATTCAGATGAAGAGCGGGCTGACCAGGAGAACAGGGACGAATGGAGCAAACACGAAACAGAAGATGATGAGAGTATGTTTGTTAGACTCAACACCTCTGTAGTTTGTTGTTTATAAAGGCTGTGTCTGCTAACGCCCCTGTCTGTTGACAGGTACAGTGAAGTTTCAGCCGTCACTGTGGCCGTGGGACTCTGTTCGTAATAACCTGCGCAGTGCTCTAACAGAGATGTGTGTGCTGCATGATGTTCTGAGTGTTGTAAAAGAAAAGAAGTACATGGCACTCGACCCAGTGTCCCAGGATCCCCCTGTTGCTAAGGTAATAAAAAATTGTAATCAAATTATTATTATTATGACACATTATTATAAAAACAGATGCAATATAAAAAGGTAGTATGAAATGAAAAATGACCCTATTCAATTACCCTTAACATGATTCTACTCATTGTGTGTGATTTTGAAGTACATGTTATTCTAAAGAAAACCTAACATAGGTTGAAAGTAAAACTTATTCCATGAGTTAAATAATCATTTTCCTTATTCCAGAAATCAGGATATTAATTTTTTTATGTAAATAATTAAATGTAACATTTTTGGCTTAAACGTTTTTTGTTTTTCAGACATTACTCTTCTGTTTAAAAAAGCCTCTAACCTTCATGTGAAATAATCATATGCTGAAGCAGGTTTCTATAGAAGCAATTCCAGGAGGGGCAAAGTCCCAGTTTGTTTCAAATTGTTGACAATGAAATTGTGCTAATTCACATATGAGAAATTAGCTCCAGGTGTGTGAGTGTATCTCAGTCAGTTTCACTCATGGAGAAGGTGTGACTGTTGCGTGTATGTGCAGCTCATGGAGAATGTATGTCACTCAACTGTATGTGTGTTCAGACACCGCAGGTCTTCCAGTTGATCAGTAAGAAGAAGTCTCTGGCCACTGCAGCCCAGCTTCTTTTGAAAGGTGCCGATAAACTGACAAAGTCATTGGCTGAGAACCAGGAGCAGCGCAGACAGAAAGACTTCAACTCTGAGCTGCTGCGTCTGCGCTCGCAGTGGAAGCTACGCAAAGTGGGAGATAAAATCCTGGGAGATCTGAGTTACCGCAGTGCTGGTACTGTCATCACTTTACTTGTATATCTGTCCCAGTGGAATGTTTTTACACAGCAAGTCAGAGTGAGCTGTGGTTTTAACTACATTATTTATATGGCACTTCTTACAATATTGCATTTTCTTCAAAGCAGCTTTAGAAAAATTGCCTGCTGAAACAACCTGTACAACATTGAAAACAAAATGTATGGTATTTTTACAGATTGACTCATACCTATCTCAGGGGGTCTTTGATGGGGTAATGTATTCAGACTGCCTAATAAATCAATATGTACTTCTATTAGGACTGTGCAAAATTTTTATTACAATATTGGCTTCAAACGATCATACAAAGTGATATCAACAAAAAAGACAACAATTATTTAAAATAATTTTCCCATAGAATGCTGGAGGTAGTTAAGAAAAAAAAAACCTCCCACCACAAAGTCTGTGTGGTCGCCTAAATACAGTAGCCAGTAGAAAAAAATGACACTAGATGATGTTATATTGAGCACCATTGATACAAAAGAATTACCAAATTACCAAGAATTACCAATTACCAAAAAGCACTTTTCTAGGGATTGAACCTAGCCAGGCCTTATTAATTGTTTGCCTATATTATGTATTTTTAATTAGCTTAACACAAGTTAAATTGCCATTGAAATGTTTGCAGAGCTTTTGATTTACCAGTCCAGGGTACAGACACATTATCTATATTATGATGTTTAGGTGGTTCTGTGTGTTGTAAATTGTCATCTATGATGTGACAGCTAGCAGACAGTTGATTATGAGCCATTCTATCTGCTTCCTGACTGCTAATAGCCTCTGTAATTTTACATAATGAACAAATTATTTACATATAATTTTTATGCAATTGAAAAGTATGAGACCGTATGACTTTACATAAAAAAAAACTATGTTAAAACTATGTCCTCATAAGAGATGAACACTTCTACTCCTTTTTTACATTCATCACGTTACAGCAGTTTAATGTAACAGTTATTACGAGAACAGAGGTGTGATGGGGTGTTACATGTTGAATTTCAATGTCTTCACACGCAGGGTCTCTGTTCCCCCATCATGGCACATTTGAGGTCATAAAGAACATGGACATTGACCTGGATAAGAAGATTCCAGACGATTACTGTCCACTTAATGTGCAGATCCCCAGTGACCTAGAGGGCTCAGCTTACATCAAGGTAAAAGTCAAGAATGTGATGAAAATGAAATAAACATCTCCAGATGGAAGGCCAGACCTGAGTGTATGTGTGTCTGTATCTCTGTAGGTTTCTATTCAGAAGCAGTCCCCCGATATAGGAGATCTTGGCACAGTGAATCTGTTCAGACAGTCCAAAGCCAAACCAGGTACACTAATACAGTTAATAAAGGTTTTACCTCCTGAGAAAACAAATGACTGAGTAGTGTGACATACATTTTTGTATTGTAGTTACATGAACTGTGGAACTGCTGTTCATTTCAGACAGTATGTAAATTGTTGTTGACTGTGGTAAAATATCACTGTGGTATCACTATAACATTAATTTTTTTTTGAAAATGATTGAAAATGGAGGCATTAAAAGAGCTGTTCTTTTATAGGAAAATGACTTTTGTTAATAAGGTTGTTTAGATACAGAGGCAAAGGTTATTGATTGCAGCTTTAACTTTGTATAATTAAATTATTTCACATGCAGTGCTCATGTCTTTAGTCTCAAAAGCACATTTACTTATAAACATCCAGCTCTTCATGGCTCTGCTATAAAGATTGTTGTTGTTGTTTCTGTCAGGTTCTCAGATGTGGCACTTGCGGCTGGAGGCTGCTCAGAATGTGTTGCTATGTAAAGAGATTTTTGCCCAGCTCTCACGTGAAGCTGTTCAGATTAAATCCCAGATTCCTCACATTGTCGTCAAAAACCAGATTATTTCACAACCCTTTCCTGGTACGCACATGTACATTTCCTTCCTTTATTGGTTTTGTAACTGTAAAATGTTGAAAAATCAGTTAGTCAAAATGGAATAATTATCAATGATAATTAAACAACTAGGTTGTGACATTGTAAATCATTGTGAACAGGGCTTGTTAAAAATATATTTAAATAACATTAATAGAAGAAATACCATTTATTGTGTAATTCCTTTCTCTAGAACAATAATTCCAAAAGGATGTCATGTTTTTGTTAGGAATGTAATTGTGTGTGTTCTGCAGGTCTGCAGCTATCCATCTCCCTCTGTCACTCCACTGGAGAAAAGAAGAACCTGAGATCATCACCAGACAAGAATAAACCAGATGACCATCTGTATGTGTTAGAACACAACTTGCACCAGCTCATAAGAGAGGTATGTGATTACACACGCAGCGGTGTGAATCATGATGTCATCATGATAATGTTTGAGGGGTGGTGTTTTGTAGTTTCATAAGCAGACGCTGAGCTCAGTGGTGATGCCTCATCCAGCCAGTGCTCCATTCGGACACAAACGCCTGCGGTTGGCTGGACCCATGGCCTACGATAAAGCAGAGATCAACTCCTGGCAGCACACTGAGGGACTGCTGGAGAAAATCATCAAGCAGGCCAAACACATCTTCCTGAGGAGCAGGTACAAACACCTTTGTTGCCACAGAACTCTGCTTCACAAACGCTGCTTCACATGGCCTCACAGTTAATTTAAATGCTTATCTTAAACTCTCATCTTATTAAGACTTTAAATCCTCAAGATATACAGGTCCTTCTCAGAAAATTAGCATATTGTGATAAAGTTCATTATTTTCTGTAATGTATTGATAAACATATATTTTAGATTTATTACACACAACTGAAGTAGTTCAAGCCTTTTTATTGTTTTAATATTTATGATTTTGGCATACAGCTCATGAAAACCCAAAATTCCTATCTCGAAAAATTAGCATATCATGAAAAGGTTCTCAAAACGAGCTATTAACCTAATCATCTGAATCAACTAATTCACTCTAAACACCTGCAAAAGATTCCTGAGGCTTTTAAAAACTCCCAGCCTGGTTCATTACTCAA
>JBAJNP010011811.1:0-14218 GCA_036877545.1 Yasuhikotakia modesta | reverse complement strand
TTTGTTTTACCTTTTACTGTTTCTACTGCTATGACCTCTGTAAGTTTATAACAGTGATGAAATGAACAGCAATTTTTTGACAGGAAATAAGAAGAATATTAAACATTCTTATTGTCATTGCAGGATGTGTGTGTGTGTTACAAGTGAAGTGCAGTCGGTCAGTGAATCATTGAGGGACATGAAAAGGAGCTTCAGAATTGCTTGCGAGTGTGTTTAAGTGCGAGTGTGTTTAAGTGCGAGTGTGTTTAAGTGTGAGTGTGCTCAGTCCTGCTCCACTGACAGATTGTTTGGTCATAATGACTGTGAAGCTCCAGTTCAGTAAAACATGTTTTCGTTCTGTGTGAATCAAGCTTCCTAAGCTACAGTTTGACTGTCCATTTTTAAAGCCAACTTGAGCTGTGTTTATTCTGTAATGAAGTACTTCTGACTGAATTGCAGGGGAGGCTATAGTGTTATCCAATGGGAATGCATTGTGAAAAATGGTTTCTGTGTTACGGTTTAAAGGAGAGGCTGAAGGGCTTGATATCAGCTGGAAAGTTACAGTTATTATACAGTTATTAGCTTTACTCACATATACAGAACCTGCTGTAAAAGATAATAAATAATCGCAGTCCATAGAGAGTGAATGAAACAACTGACAGGCGACAAGTGACCTGGGATCATGCACTGTTTAATATTGTAAATTTCTCAGGATTTAGAAATACTTGAAAATCTACTAAAATACTACAAAAATAGTGTAGGTAAATCTAGGTACACAAACAAAATAACACTGCACAAGTGGTTTTTGGGTACTTAAAAACAAAAGACATTGTGCCTTTGAGAGAGAAGCTGAATACAGATGTGGCATGAAGATTAACCAATATCCAAACTCAAACAAGACTTCAAGGAAACCAACTTGCTGCTGCAAAAGCAGTAAATGTCTCTCACTGGAACTTGTCATTTTGATACACTGTGATGAATGGTCAGTAATTGGAACAGTAATTATGCCCACTAGAATGTCCTTTTCCCCAAACCAAATGACTGTGCTTTCATCTGTGGTCCAAAGTAGAATTACCCAGAATTCTTGGTACTTCATAATGGTTCCTAGAAGCAGTTGTCCTAGTAACCGGCACCTTTTCACAAGTGCGATCTTCCTACTTCTTTCTAAGGGAAACAAATGGAATAGGATGTAAATTATTAATTAGTAGAGATGGTAGGGATTTTATTTATTCATATACAAAGACATTTTTGTGTGCATACCTGATGTAAAAACAAAAATATTTGTGGAATTAAAATCTAAGCCAAGCTACAACCGTGTGGGTGATTATGTGATTGAGAGCACAATCTGGTAATAGTGTTGAACTATGAATATTATGGGCTCCTATTTGCATTTTTTCGTTGTTGTCTTGCCTATGAGCGGTATTCTAGGTCACTCCCCCCTCCTCTAACATCCCTTGTATCATCCATTAACAAAATGTACTTGTGAATGTGTTTGTGTGTGCCTTCTGGTTACACTCTCTCTTCTTAAAGATGTATAGACACATAAATTTCTAGGTTTTTCCAAATTCCAATTATTCTTTAAATACACAGATACTATCATATCCCTGAAACATACATTTTTATAATAAGCTTTTTATTATTCTATTATTTTTGTCCTATATTTCCGTGCCTTTTATATATATCTTCCCACCTATTCTCCTATTTCCCTAAATGATCCTGGTCATTTTGTTCCACTGTTGTGTGTAGGGCAGTAAAAGAGCTGCTATGGCAATAAAGAACCCTTACAGGAAAGCAGGTGTCAGTTTGTTGAGTTTATTGAGTAACTTGATCATGATGTTTTGGCATGGTTGGTTTTGGTTTGGCCAGTGAATTGGGTTACACACATCCAGACATCTCCCACTGTCTTGATCCACAGAGCATGGATGCCCCGGCCCTGGTGACCCCTCCCACTGGAAGGGTGAAGTCTGTGTAATTGATATAACTGATTAATAGTTTTCCCCATCTGCTCTGATCTATTTTAGAGTAATTGGCATTTCATTTTGCTGTCAGCTTGAAAGCTTCTCAGAAAGCTAAATTAATAACAATCAAGAGCCTGTTTTCTTGGTTCACACCTTTATATATTTTCTGAGTGTAGTTTAGAGGGTGTGATGAGAATGTCAGTGTGTGAAGTGTGATAACATTGTGGATTAGACTGTTGTGTAAAGATTCTTTTCTGTAACATCTGTTAGAAATGAGAAATTAGAAATGAACCATTCATTCAAGTCACCAAACAATTTAAAATGAATTAAACATAGCTTAGAATTTATTACTTTAAGTGATAAGTGAAAAAAAATTAAATTAGACAAATTAATGAACATGTAAAGAGCAGAGAATGTTTGGCACTGAATGACAGGTGCCCCAATTTAGAGAAAATCTGTACATTTCTATGAGGGCCATAATTAACAGTCCCAAGAAACACACAACTGGGTTACACAAAATGTTACTTTGAAAGATTTGCTAAAATTCTGCTTTGCATTTGCTTAAATAGCTTGAAAATTTCTGGGCAATCTTTTAAAGAATTAAAGAAATCAAGAAAGAAAAAGCACCAAGTTAAATTCAAAAACAATTATTCTGTAGACAAAAGTGAGATAGTAAATAAAATGTTTGTTGGTGCTATTGTTTAAGCTTGAGAAACACAGCACACACCAGATAACACAGATAACTGCAGCTGTTGTGTGTTTTTTTTTTTTTGCTATTTTATTTTTAAAGAACATGGGAACGTGTGAGATGCTCATTTTGGTGAAGAGGCAAACTTGTGTGGCTCAAGACAGAGTATTTTATGACAGAAGTCAGAGTGAGCGAAAGATCTTGCATGTGTGAAAGAAAGAGAAGAAATAATTCACTTCAAAAAACATTCAAAACCTCCTTCTTGTCCGAGTCGTTTTTTTCTCCTTCATTCTAAAGGCATTACCAAAATATTGAGCCATTTGTTTCCAGAGACGAAGCAATACCCGTAAAATGATAGGACTATAAAATTGAGGGAGACTGTCTGAATATACTGCAAGTGAAGGTGGGAGGGGTTTATAAGCATCTTAACCTTGTGTCTCACGAGCCCTGCAAACAGATGATGATGTAGAGCCAGGTCATTAGGTAAAGCTGGATTTGCTTTAGAATGGATTTCTCTGCACTGTAAGCTTGTAACTACAGGCTTTGCTTTAAGAAACGGTTGGTAGGAGTTTTTCCTCTCTAGGTTACGATGAGTATTTTGAGGTAGGGAAACTATTAATACTATTAACTAATATTAACCACCAGTTTAAATGTCTCTAACATCTCAGGTAAAGGTGTCAGGCTTTTACCTGTAAGGCATCTATGCTCTTATTTTCCTCTTTCCTTACTGTTCTCCATCTATTTATCATGCACCGCCTAAACTATTTTTAAAGGGGTTACTCTAATGGCTTCAATCACTGTCTGGCCCAGATTTCCTAAAACCCTGGAGAGCTCTGAGATGAATTAAAATCATTAAAGACCCTGTTGAATCCACAAAAATAGGGCAAGCATCAACGTTGTGGATTTCCTGTGCTTGTGTTGGTGCTCACTTTAACACCTATTAGCTTGTCTAAAGTCAGCGGTGGCATTTTGCAAGTTATAAGGCAGCATTCATTTTATCAGCTATCGACTTGTTGATTGCAAAGACTTTTTTGTTTAAACATTCCTTCATTTTACATCAAACAGGCTTTGAAAACTGCATCTAGAGTTTAGTGAGCTATTTAATTGTCAGATTTAAGATTAGTAACTCTCTGGTTCAGGTGAAATATCCTCACCCAAGGGAAAGGCTTTCCACAATATGTTAAGTGTGTGGCTTATCTCTTCAGAGTCAGGTTTATCCTGCTCTAGTAATTGGCTGGGAGTGGAGCCATACTTGTGGCAACAGCGTGTCTGTGAAAACGCATCATTGGAGTGTGAGGCATTGCTTTCTGTAGCAGCCGTCTCGCGGGAAGCTAGCTGGTGTGAGCCACGCAGTGTTGTTGCGACAGGGCTGTGGGTGGAAAGAAGCAACATATTTCTGCTTTGCTTGGACATCCAAAACAAACAGAGCTACATAGGCTGGAGCTACTCTCTGTAAAGACCAAAATTCCACACTGACCTTGCAGCCAAAGAATCATTTCCCTAATCCACTAGCACACTTTTACTCTGTCACTAAGATTTAAATATTTTTACAGGTCTTTGTGGTGATGCTGCAGCCAACATTAACAGTTGTGCACCTTCTTGTCTGTCAGGTGGAAACTGCAGAGCACATCTGGGCAGAAACACAGCCTCTCAGAAACAAGCATCTGTTGGTGAATAGACAACACATGGAATGAATGAAGAAAAGAGGGAGGGCTATAATATTAGCTCTGTAAAACTGTCTTTGACAGGGCATGCACTAATCCTAACTCAACAGCTGTCAAGTAGAGGTGCTTTATTGAAAGTTTATTATGAAGCTTCAGTTAAAGTTCAAAATAGGAGGAAAAAATACTGAAAGAAGTGGGAAAAGATGTATAAGTCTGTGAGTAAGAAGACAGCCAGGGGCTTTCTCAACTTGTCTGACTATCTGTTGGTTTGCTCAACATGCTGTCTGTTGATCACAGTGTTCCTCTGTTAGTATTCAGGATTAATTTGCATGTTGAACAAGTGTTTACCTTTGTTTTGTGTTACTCTGATTTCTTGTGGGAAACATTGGTTTCCAGCCGAGACTGCACATTCTGTGTAATGTTTAAATAAATATATAATTTAGGTTAGTAATATGTGTAATAACACATTGTGAGCACTTAAAGTAAGTGGTTTTAGCACATTAGCGCATGTCCCATATGTCATCATAATGTTGTATTATCACCACATACATGATGTCAGAATTATAGAAGCTACTGGCCACACTGCTCTTTAAATTTTCACATCTGCCAATAAGATCTCACTGACACTGTTAGAAACTGGTTAGTGAACCATGTGTATATTGAAATTTATTGTGTCAGTTTAAACAAAAAAAAGTTTACAAAAATTACTTTGGCATGAAGTAAAAAAATGTGATTTAATTCTGTTGCTAGTCAACATCTGCTTGTCCCATATATTTAATTAAGATATTTTTAGTGTAGTGTTTGTCTAGTTGTCCTGCACTTTATTGTGATGGGGGTACCACTCCAGGTGGCACTATTATGTGTAATGTCTATGTTCTTTAGTATTTGTCTTGTATTATAGTTTGATTTGGTTTAATTGAGTTTTTGCTGCAGGGCTCAGCCGAAAGCTGTTTGATTTGTGACAACTGCTTTAAGAGTAGCTGGCTGAGGGAATTTCGCTCCATCTCATCATATCTAAGGTCCTTGCGGTGCTCTGTCTGCAAATTTCTCTCTCAGTCTGCAAAATTCTCTCTCACACAGCACTGTATTGTAACAGCTGGGCCTCTATCCTGCCTGCCACATCAGGACCTAATAGATGTACCATACGCTTATTGATTTTCCTCAGCATGTTTGTGCAGCTGCTGGTAATGGCATCACTTTCTGAGTGCATGTGGTTGTGTGGATGTCAATGAGTGTGACAGCTATAGTTTAAAAAATGAACCGATGCAGGGTAGATGCCAGCATTGCCCCTTCAAGCACAGAACTAGCGTTTACAGTAGCATCCTTCCTCTCTCTGTTTCTCTAAATGCCACCCAAGCAGCAAAGAGACTTTATCCCATTGTGCTGTCTGTTCTCTGACCTACTGACCCAACAAAATACTGGCTGCAGCGGTGCAGTCCTGTGTTTGCATGTGTGCACATTTGTGCTGATACAAAGCATTTTTTTCCCGCCCTCTCCCTTTAAAGAGTCACTGGCAAAAGGAAGGCATTCCTTCTGTTTTTATTCATCAGAACTCCCTTTTGTCTCTCTTAACCCCTTCGATATGTAAAATTGTTGTGACATTGTAGCTCTTAAAATATTCCTGCTTAATGGCAAATGAAAATGTGGAAAGATTCCTCTCCTTGGCAGGTCATTAACATCTGACACATCGGATTGGGCAGCAGTGCAGTGCAGGGAGCGCAGTTCTCCCCGCATTGAAATGCGGTGATTGCAATGTGAAGTGCCTGGAGTGTTAATGCATTTATTCATTCCATCAAATCCCTCTTCATGCAGATCATCAGACCTCCAACCATGAAGATGAATTTATTTTATCCCCCAAGTTAACAAGTGTGTCTCCAGTGTGTGTCTCTGTCACTTGAGGAAATTCTACTATTTCTGTCATCTGGCTTCATTGCTGGTATTTTTGAACACATATAGGGTCATTATTTCAAACATAAATGGCAAACAATTTATGCTATTAATCATATACACATAAGAATGCTATTTGAATGCATATACCCATAACTATATGGATATGTAAATCAGGTCATTTATGAATAAATTCTGTCATACAGCGAAATATAGGACACTAATTTATAGACTAGGCTTATTAACATTTTATTAACTTTAATATTTGGTAATTATTTGCAATAGCCAGTAGTAACTCTTTAACCATGGCAGATTGTCAAATTTATTCAAGAGAAAGGGAGAGAGAGAGAGAAAGTGTGAGAGATCCTCTCTGTTTCTGTTTTTTTCATATATTTGTAGTGCATTTTGAGTAAATACTAAAAACTAATTTTTATTGCTGCTTTATTGAGCATAAGGCCCCACATTATATCTAATGTCAGACATATGTTCAACATGAC
Source organism: Yasuhikotakia modesta (assembly GCA_036877545.1). Lineage (NCBI taxonomy): Eukaryota > Metazoa > Chordata > Actinopteri > Cypriniformes > Botiidae > Yasuhikotakia > Yasuhikotakia modesta. The sequence goes on along the minus strand of JBAJNP010011811.1, from coordinate 7,545 downwards.
TGGATGCTTTAGGGTAAAAAAACACTTAGCAGTTTCCAATCAGCAAATGTTATTTTCAGCAGACATATGGGATGTGCTATATTCATATTAGAGTTTTAGCATTAAGTGAAAAATATTTTTGACACAAATATTTTGAGAATTTTCTAAAAACAACTGGTGCCTTTAAGTGTTCTGGGCTGCATGAAAACATTGCTTTTGTCATGCCGCCTAAAGAACAACCTTGTAAAAGAAGTCATGATATGACTGTAGGGACAGTGTGTACCTTACAGTATAGGAGAATCAATTCTCGACTGTTTGATTTTGTAAAATACTGTTTGGAGGTCAGGAGAAAGCCAACACTCTACAAGAGAAATCAAAGGGCTTTGTGTCATACAGGGACCTCCAATCAATAAACTGTTCCTCTCTTGTCCCCTCAAGGACATTATTTCACACACAGATATGCACACACACACACACAGACACAAGTCTATATGGTGCCGTTTTTATGAATGCTGTAATTGCTGTGACATGTTTAAGGTAGAGCTACTGAGAGAGGAACAATTCATGAGATTTATTGGAAAGGGTGCCACCAAGAGTGAGAGAGAAAGAGAGACAGAGAGAGAGACTGACAGGAGAGAGTGGGGGAAAGAATGTGATGGTGAGAGAGAGAAAGATGGGAGAGAAGGGAAGAATGTGGATAAAAAGGTGGATGAAGAGATGCCTTGTGTCATTGTGTGCTGGTGGACCCAAGTGTCATACAGAACAGTGTGACCCTTCTAATGCAGATCTATTATTAAGCCGGTCAGAGATGAAGAGAGCGGGAGATATGTTTGCAATGAGGCAAAATACTGAAACTATGTCTTAAGTGTATGTGTTGAATGACAAAAAAAATTGCTTATGCAACTGTGATTCTGTCTGGGCTGTTATTCATTAGACATAGTTTAGTTTCTGCTGGGGGTTCTAGTCTGCCTCGCATAATTTACAATTTTTGAAATACTTCAGTGGTGTGATTTGTTTTAGAAACAAAAAATGCCTAATCCAGTATATGTCAAACTTGACAAATATGTTTCTTGTGGTGACATTCACAGTCATAGCGCCACCAACTGGCAACAGATGTTTATCGCTTAAAACAAAATAGTTCAAATACATTTAACCAAGTAAATTAAAAAATGCTTAGACTGTAGAGCCCCACTTTGACAATAGTCATATGGTTAATTTTGCCTACAGTGACCAAAATTGTATTGTTCTTTTTAAGCTGGAAAACTCAAAATTACATTAAAATTCGCTCTGCCCAACAGGAGGTCAGCCATTTTTGATCAAACGTGACTCACAGTTATAGCGCCACCAACTGGCAGCAGGAAATGTGTCACTTACTAAAACCTTAAAACACACTTTAATTTAGTCCTCAGTTATTTTTGGAATTACATGCAAGTGACAACAATGCACAGCTTTCTGAGAAGCACCAGGCGGTGATGGCGCCATAGTCCTTGGGCCCGTCGTTGCTGCTTGCAGCTATATTATTGAACTATTTTCCAGTCCATAACCCTGCTCCTAAACATTACACAAACATTTGGTTGTCTCCACAGTGTTGTTGATTGGAAGTTTAACTATCCATGTAGGGACATTCGGTCCTCACACTGCATTTGTGTTTACATTTGACTACAAATCAGGTCTTTAAATTCACTACAGAAATTCACTACGCCCACCTCATCAACAAAAGAGAGAAAGAGAGAGAATGATAAAGGTAACATAAATCCCTGTGTGGATGTTTCTGAACAGTCGTCTTTATCAAGGTAGATTTATTCTTATCTGTGAGCAAAATCAAACAGAGACTAGAAACACATTCACACACACCCGCTCACAAGAAAAAGGATTGAAAGGAGGAGAGGTTAGGAAAGGCAGAAAATGAAAGGAAAGTGTGCAACAACAGAATGAGAGAGAGAGATGGAGGCCTTGAAGTCACATTCTTATATTGGATAAGGAGAGACCCCATGGATTGGATCAAGGTCGGAGTGTTCATTTAAAACTGCCTCACTGACAGCAGCAGCCCTCCACATGAATATTAATACTGCTTTAACAACCAGCACAGAATAGCTGAGACCAGCAAGACTTTTGTGTATGTGTGCGTGTTCCAGAACTAACTTGGGCAATTTGCACATCTTTTATTCCCTTGGCTCTTTCGTTGGCGAGACTAGAATTTGGTGAACTTTGGTGCAAAATTCTTGCTTGTAGTTCTCTATCTCGTTTCTAAATACACACACCCATATTTGGTTGTTTGCACTGGTTTTTAAATGGGTGTGAATTTTGTGGGGTTTTTGAAGATAACTGTCAAAAGCATATTCCCACTTCATGGTCTACAAATGAAAGCAATTTGTCTAATAAGCTCTAGGTTTCATCAGCATTAACCGAATATATTCTTTCTTCCGATTGCAACAGCAGGGTCAGTTAACAGTAGAAGGAAATCATTCACATCCCTGTGCTGTTTCTAACACATGATATTATGTTGTGGAACACAAATAAAGATGTTTAGCCATGTTTCCTGCTTATATCTTCCACACAAAGAAAGTGATTTGAGAAAAGGTAAGAAAAAAGTATTGGAATCAAGTGTTGGAAACAATCACGACATTTCAAGTTGGAATATGTTGAAACATGAACTAAACTGGAGAGCTATAGCAAAGAAAATGATTTTCAGTTTTAAGAAAAAGAATTAAAAAGAATCTTGCATCAAATTGCTTGAAAAGACTTGTAATATAACACAGTTATATTTATGATGCTTTTTATAGCCAGCATCTGTCCCCATTCATTCATTTAATGGAAAACAGCCAGCAGTTTTCCAGTCAACATTATTTATAATTTTCACTTTTGCATTGCACACCAGAATGTGTTTTGGGTTTGGAGCAACATGAGTTAAAAGACAATAATAGAACGTTCATTTTTTGATGAATTTAAAATTATTTTTATGGGGTGGGGCCTCATTTACATAGACAAGCAGCTTTTAAGAAAGCTTTATATTTGTCTTAATTTTCTCTCTGAGGTCTCAACTTAGCACTCAACTTAACTTTATGACTCTGAGGTCACACCGACCCTCTCTCTCTTTCTAATCTTCTCCCTTTCACTCTCTCACACTCTGTCTTTTTCTAACCTGTTCTGTTGTCCTTTGTTTGACACTGTTTGTGTGTGTCCATTGGGAGATGCCTCAGTAGTAGTCTAAGGGCAGGCAGTACTAGCACTTTCTCTTTTTTTCTCCATCCTTCACTACTTCCACACATTTATCACCCTCTGTTTGCCTGCTCCTCCCTTTCCATCTTTTATTCTCTTAGACCTCTCTCACTGTTTCTGTTTGTGTGTGTGTGTGTGTGCACACTATTATTTTTTGCCTATATGTGGTTACTTAGGCTAATGTGTATAGGGAGTAAAGATTTATAGTATCAGCATGAGTGTGCTAATGTGTATTTATGATTGTCTGTATAATTACCCTATTGATTTATAGACATGCACAAATGTGTGCAGAATAGGAGACATAGTTTTGTTAATGCCAGATTGAAGTGAAACTCATTAGTGTCTTTGCAGTAATTGCTTCAGAAGACTGCCCCTGCCCTGTTAATTAATGAACCTGTGTGTGTTAATGGGCGTGTGTGAATATTTGGTGTTTAAACTGTCATGGTAACTCATAACTGCTACTGTGTTGGATAATGGAGACTACAGTTATATTTAAAATAATTTTGGACATTGGATCAAACTTTTCTTTGTGTGTCTGCTAACATTGTGATGTGTGTCTGTGCATGTGTGTTTGTGCCCCAAAGCTCTTATCTGCTTGAGCTATTTATAATACCCACAGAAACACGGATACACATTCATACATACTGTGTTGCCACTAAGCATCACTGATCAGAAGCAAAGCTAGAAGACTGTGTTTGTTTGTTTGTTGTGTTCTCCTTGTACATGCTCATGTATCTGTTAATGGGTATCTGCAAGCATTGAGCTTGTGTGTGTTTGATTTGTTTCTCAGTAAACGCTACTCTTGAGTGGTGTGTTTTCTCCATGCACCTGCATTACAACAGGTTGTGTAACTCTTTAAAAATTCTGTAGAGTACATGAGTGTCTGGGATGATAAATGTAAGCCTGCTGAAGTAAACACAGCCACATCCCGAATACAGTGTAAAAACTAATTCACAGCCACCTACAACGCCCACCCACCCAGAAACCCCCGCCCCCATCACCTCCATAAGCAACCATATGTATGTCTAGACACCATTAACTGCTGCACAGAGGCTCAGCATCTGAATGTTTTACAATTTTGGTGTGTGTGTGTACATTTCACTTTGTGAAGCAAGGTCAGGAAGACATGAAGATGTTGTTTTTAAAATGTTGCCACAGTTACACTCATTTACTCACACATACTTTAACTCACTTACAAACTTGCTTTAGTCATTCACTCACACACTCTATCTTTTTCTTTACACGGGCATTCACAAATTCACAAACACACATACACACAGAACAGCATAATGCAATGTAAACAAACTTCAGATCCTCAAGAAGAAGCTTATAGTCTTGGCACACTTGACGCATTAGCGGGTCGACTTGCATCATCTTATTCTCCTTAGCATGGTGTGAAAGTCTGCTGATACAAACCTGTCATGATGTAACCTCAGGTTAACTTCCTGTTTCACAGTGACTACATTTACACAGACAGCAGTAAATTAATTATTGATCTTATTCTGAGCAAGACAATATTCTGATTAAGGTCTTTACATGAGCTGCTTTTAAAATATTCCTTTCATGTTCCCATTTATGTGATAGAACTTGGTTGATTATTGGCATGTCATCAGGTGGCCATGCCAGGCCACCTGACGTTCCCTCAGGAATTTCACGTATCAACATACAGTTTATCTTTGTTATGGTACCATGTACATTTTTGAAGGTTTTATTTTATTTTACACAAGCTGCAGGTGCAGTTAATTATTTGGCATACTATATTTGCAAATAGACGAAGGTGGGTTCAATTTCTTTGTAGTACTTTAATTTGGCAACAGGTTAAACAATTGATCACTGCCGTTTGGCTATGCGTGTTGCCGCAGAATGTAGCAAAAACTTCATGCACAAACTCCAAGCACAATGTTAATAGTGTGATTAAGCTGTGTACATGTTTAAAATGCAGTACAATAATGGCACTGCAATAGGAATATACAACATGTTAATATGATTTGTTTTCTAGTAGACAAGCACAGAAATGGCAGAGATGAATTTCAAACTCCTAAAACTAAAAATGAGTAAAGAGTGGAATAGGAGATGCACACAGGGTCAGAATAAGGAGAGAGCAATGGATGATGGGAAAAAAATAGGAAAGTAAGAATAAAAAAGAGAAAAAGAAAACTGTATCTAAGTGGCTGCAGGTGGGACCTCATAAAACAAAAGATACTGTCTTTCTCCTTCACCCATTGCATTTTCTCATCCTGGTCATTTCTCCTGTCCTTTTGTCAGTCATGCAGCAAATAAACTGGCTCTCAAGCTTGTCTGAGAGAAATAGAGAAATTATTTTTACCCTTATTTCAGTGCTGTTTGATCTCTGTGGGACACCGGTTTCAGCCGCACAGGAGATTAAGTCAGACATACACCTGTTTTAGACACATTCTGACACACATATAGACTACTGTAATTGGCTTACTGCAGGTTTGTTCTGGTTAAAGCGGTTGCAAGCGGTTGCATTTTTCCACCTAGAAGCTATTAGCAGCTGAACATAAACACTTTCATAACACATTGTTATGTCTGGAAATTTACTGTAATTTACTGTCCTTTTAAGTGTAATGTAACTGATTAGGTAAGCCTCTCTCTCTTTCTTTTTTGCTCTCTCACTCTTTTTCTCTTTCTCCTTTTATTATCTTTCCCAAAAAGTCCCACAGAAAGTGACTCATGGTGAAAGGATAAATATGTGTCTATATTTTCAGTGCCTGTATATGTTTACATGCTAATGTTTGTGCATGTACCTGTTTGTATATCTGCTGTGAGTGTTATAACACACACACAACCATCCTGCCCTATAATGTTTCAGGTGCATGAATGAGCTCTTTATGAAGGGAGTTTCCCCAGGTCAAGTTAATCCTCTCTGCCTATATCATGACATGAAAAAGCCCTTTTTTTAAGTGATACCTACTTCAATTTTCCCTAGTAACCTCATTCCTGAGACAATTATATATATACACACACATTTTAATTATTTTATATTGTTAGCAATATAATGAGTTTAAATCCCATCTGACAAGCAGCTTCCCACACGTCCACAATGATGACACTTTAGGTCAATAGGTGGAGAGTAGGTGGTCTTTTGTGTCTGTTTGAACACATTCAACCACATGAGCACATCTACTCCATTAAAGCAATCTGGTCAAATGTGTGTTTGACTGCCTCTGTGGTTGGGAAAGGGCAACCTCAAAACATTGTAGACTTCATTTACACATGTGTTTAATGTTGTCCACTTGTGATCTGAGGCTTGAAAATCAATCAACCAATTAGAATCAACCAAAGATTTATTTTTTATTTTTTGATGCATATTGTCACATATGTAGTTACTGTTAAACTTGCTGTGCAACAATTTGAAAAGCTCAGTATAAATTCATTTAAATTGAACATAGTGTTTTTATACAGTGTAGTGTGTTTGATGCTTTGTGTTAGTTCAGAAGAGTAATAGGAACAGAAAAATAAGATGTTACACTAGATAAGAAATAAACAGATTTGTCTGTCTACCCAAACAAATGTACAAGAACTGACTGTGGGTACATGTGCTTGCATGCAGAGATTTAAAGATATTGTCATGTTTGACTCTGTTCAGCAGTGGTCTACTGTCAGTGGGGATAGGGCATTTACAAAGCAATTTATTTTATTACTTCTCCATTCAGCCCTCAGAAGCTCTGTAATCTGCCTTTAAAACCATTACTGTGGGGAGAGAGAGAGAGGATTGGAGGTAGAGGTGGGCAGTCAACCTCAAGGGGCCTTCCCAGGGGGGTAGGGCTTACAGTAAAGCAGCTGTGCATGCACACACAAACACACACACACACTCATTCACTAAGAATGCTCTGTTGCATGCCTGTGAATATACTGAATGCTATTTGCAAAAGACAGCATTTGGGTTCGTAGTTCATTATGGAGTGCATATGGTCAGAACCCTTGACTTTAGATGTGACAACTTTTTTAGGGGCCAATCCCCAAAGGGAGACTTCAAAGTAAAGAAACAATTACAAAGAAACAAGTATTGTGTTGTTTCTTTAGTCTTGCATGTATGAATTTTGGACAGTCCAGATTAAAACACAGATTATGGACAGTCTAAAATTTTACCATAGTAAATCTCAACCCCAAATCCTGTAAAGGATTCACTCATGTTTATGCTCATAAATGTTTTGGACATAATTTTAAAATAAAAAAATTGAAAATTCTTTTAAATTCTAAAATCTAGAAATGCTGAAAAAATCTAGACATCTATGTTACATTTTGATTATTCTCAAATAAGAGTCTATGACAGCTCTGTGAGCTGTAGATAATAAAATTATGAAATTTATGTGTGATGGTCCT
>JBAJNP010011810.1:0-14220 GCA_036877545.1 Yasuhikotakia modesta | reverse complement strand
TGTGTGTGTGAAGAAGATCGACAGATGAGTGGAGTTGATGTGAGATTTGTTGATGTCAGCTGTCAGGTTTCTTCAGATCTCCTGAGGTGTTTTAATGGATCTCTTTCCCCTTTTTCCCTTCGTTTTCCCATCACTGCAGTAATCTGACCCGTGGTGTCGGCCGCTTCCGAGAAATTCTCCGAGCCGTTGAGACCAGGACCACTCAGAACCTTCGAATGGTGAGGATATATACACAATTACACGTGCTTTACTCAACACACGACATGCATCGAAGACTACATTTCTGTGTGTGTGTATGTGTGTTACAAAATGCATAATTAGGTTGACTGATAATAAGTCTTATTTTATAGTAATCTGTTTAGGAAAGGTTATGCATAAATTTCAGCCAATCACGTTTGATCTAGGCCTAAATAACTATGCATGTGCATTTAGACTATTGCCAGGCAGCTTGCAGAGATCTTGCTGAGAGGAATGTGTGAACAGAGTTACTGGAACCCACTGGAAGATCCCCCTCACCAGTCCCCGCTGGACGATCCACTTAGACACGCCCCTCACACCAAGGACTACGCCCTCAGTCGCCGCCCACGCATCTACTCAGGAGAAAAGTAAGACAACCATGATTGTCTTTGTTTTAATTCCTTCTGTCTCTCACTCTCTGTCATCTCCTCTTGTCTCAGTATTTCACTATTTATATGTGTAACGTTATCTTTACTAACCAGGAACAATGTTTATTAGTGCTGGCTAGCCCCACCCCCTCTGTATATTATCTGTGTATATTTGCATGTATCAAGTATTTATTAAGTAAAAGGCTTCTGATTGGATGTGATCGTCACACAGCAGTTTTGAATTCAGTGTGAGCAGACGGTATGGCTCCTGGTTATGACTTGTGTAACACTTCAAAGATCTGCTTTTATTTATCAATCGTCTCACAGCAGATTTAGATACATACTATACTAATAAGATCATAATAAGCGGTTTCTTTCTCTAGCTTGTTTTGTCCACAGGAGAACTCTGAGGAAGCTTTGCTCCTGTTGCTAATCAGTGAGTCTATGGTGAGTCCAATTTAGTCTAAATTTTCTCTGGTTTCACCGCTGGCACTGATCTGGGATCTGTTAATGATGTCTGAGCATCAAAGATTCTGTTAGCTGGAAACCTGATTTAATTATATATGTTCTAGATCCTGTTTTTTGTTTCCTTTAGTTTCCTTTATGGAACTTAAATGCTTTTTGCTTTATTTACTTTAACTGTGCCACAATTTTGGAAGTGAGCCTGTGTTGCGGTAGTGAGACTTGTACATGTATTTATCACAGGCTAACAGAGATGCTGTGTTAAGCCGAATCCCTGAGCACAATAATGACCGCATCATCAGTCTACAGAGCGCCTCGCTGGTGTACGACTTACTGACCATTGCTCTCGGCCGACGCGGACAGTACGAAATGCTGTCAGAGGTGAGGCTCCACCCACACCCGTCACCATAGGAATGTACAGCATCAGTGTACGCATTATCAGGGGAAGCTAAACGCCCTGGTGCAGTTGACAGAAGTCTGACAGAAAAAACAGCCGAACAAAAAGCTGAGATTTTGTTTTTGTGTGAAACTGTAATTACTGTACCTGAGCAGATTTTTCTCCCCATTAAGCTTCTGTTGGTCAGACTGAGGCTGTTAAAATTGGTCTCAGCATAACTTTGAATGTCCTCAAGAGTCTTTCGAATTTAATCTGTATACAAGCTCTGCAAAGTCAAGTGTGTGTGGCTGTTTATTGTATAGATTTAATTGTTGAATGAATTGTTCTCTGCTAAGCTGCTAGTGTGATTAACTATAATACTTCAGAGACCTCCTGGGCGCCCCATGGCATTCTGGGTAATCTGCAATGGGACACAGCCTGGCGCTGTGTTTGACGGTTGCATATGCTGTGTGCATGTGTGTGTCTGGCTCATCAGAGTTCTTATCTGACACATTTCCATTTCTCCTCTCTTCAGTGCCTCGAGAGAGCCATGAAGTTCGCCTTTGAGGAATTCCATCTTTGGTTCCAGCTCGCACTCTCCTTGATGGCCGCTGGGAAGGTCAGTGCTCCACTTTTGGTCCAGCGGGAATCAGGGCTGTGCGGCATTCAGCCATTATACTTAAAAAAGTCTTTCAACTTAATGGAATTATATTGTTTAATTTGCTTTGTGAGTGTGAATTTAAATTACTGAGTGTTAATTCGAGTTGCATTTAGTTTGGTACCTCAGTTAAAATGTACTCTCATTTATTTTTCCTAATTCTGAGAAAATAAATCAAACCAATTAATAAATAAAAGGTGTTTCCTGTGTGTCTGTGTGTGTGTCTGTGTATCTGTTTGTGTGTGTGTGCAGTCTGCTCGGGCAGTCAAGGTGCTGAAGGAGTGCATGAGACTGAAGCCTGAGGATCCCACCATTCCTCTGCTGGCTGTGAAGCTGTGTATTGGAAACCTGCACTGGGTAATGAAAGAGGAATCATGGGAAATATGTACTGACACTGTAAATGCGTCACTGTTAGAGCGTCTGTGAAGAGTGAGGCGTGGGGTGTGTGTGTTTGTGTGTTTAGCTGGAAGAGGGTGAGCGCTTCGCTAGGATGGTGATTGATATGGGTGAGAAGGCGGCTGAATTCAGGGCTAAAGGATATCTGGCTATCGGTCTCGTCTACAGTCTGAAAGCCACAGATGGTGAGACCACCTCTATAACACAATATACCCTCTCTATAGCCTGCTCTACACCCTACCTCTCACCTCTATAACACAATATACCCTCTCTATAACCTGTTATAATGCTCTACACACTGATTCTCTGTGTTTATAGCATCACTTAGAGGAATGCAAGAAGAGTATCAGAAAAAGGCACTGAGTGCTTTTCAGAGGTGAGTTCTCTCTATCTCTCTCTCTCTCTCTCTCTCTCTCTCTCTCTCATAAAGCTCACTCTAATAAAGCACTCTCTCTCTCTCTCTCTCTTTATGTTTCAGGGCACAGAGTCTCTCTCCCACTGATCATCTGGCTGTTTTTTATCTAGCACTGCAGCTGGCTGTATCTCGACAGGTAGGAGAATCTGCATCTCTAAATACATGAAGTTTTTAAAGCTCTCACTGTTTGCTCTGCTCTGTCGTACATCCCACAATTCCCTGCACATGCCAGCTGCCCAATAAAAAATCAGTTTTGTTCACTATTGGACTTATGCAGCCTGTCATTGTGTTAAGTGTTGTTGAAGCAATAATCTAATAAAAGTCTGTGTGTGTGTCTGTGTGTTTGTGTGTGTAGATTCCGGAGGCTCTGGGTTACGTTCGGCAGGCGTTACAGCTGCAGGGTGATGATGTTCATTCTCTGCATCTGCTGGCGTTGCTGCTGTCAGCGCAGAAGCACTATGACGACGCTCTGAACATCGTTGAGATGGCCCTCAGCGAGTACCCTGAGAACTTCATGTGAGTCCAGCACACCTTCATGGTCTCCATCTCACATTGTTTAACCAGTCAAGCTTTTGTTTGAGTGTTGCTTTAGAAGTTTGTCAACAGCCAATCAGAAAAATGGGTAGAGGCTATTTATTAGAGAACCAATCGTATTTGACAGACAATGTTTCCACTAGGGTTCCACTAGATGTTTTATTCCAGTAACATTTATAGGACACCATTTCTTGTACTCGCACACAGACACACACACACATGGGAAGGCAGTGTTTAGACATTTAAAGGAAAGCCTCAGTGCCCACTCTAATGAGAATGTTTGTGTTTACTGTAGCAGCTGGGATAGATGGGTAGATATCTGCTGCTGGCCTCTTCAATTAGAGCAGAAAGAAGTGTGTGTGAGCGATGGGCAGGGCCCTACAAACTCCCTTCTCATTTGATTTGATCAGTGGTTCCTCCATCTCTGTAATTCTGTGTGTGTTTTGTCACCCAGCAGGCTGTTCCTCAGCCACTTACATAATAGGAAAAAATACCTTTCTACTCCCCCTGTGGCTCTCTTTTCTCACCCTGTTGTGTCCCGGAGGGTTTGCTATTGTGTGTATGTGTGTTTCCATCCGGTTCTGTGCATTTCAGCATGTGTGCATGTACAGATGTGTACATCTCCAATGCCTTAAAAGGAAATGCACAGGAACATCACACACACACACAACATTAATGCAGTGGCTGTGTGGGCGTCCTAGTGGTGTAGCCTGCAAATACAGCTGAGATGAAAGAGCCGTTGGCGATAATGTGCTATCAGTGTTCGCAATCTGCTGAATTCTGATCAGTGTTGCCTTCAGAAATTGCAGTGTGTATCACAAGCCCAAACTGATCTCAGTTCAGCTCAGAGTTTAGAGCAGCCTCTATATATGTTATCTGCTTCACACACACGCATACACCCGACTGGAGCTTCTCACACTGTCATATCTGATTATAGAAATGCCCATCTGTGCTCTCAACTGTGGGGCTGTGTGTGCGTCTGTGTGTGTGTGTGCGTCTGTGTGTGTGTGTGTGCGTCTGTGTGTGTGTGCGTGTGTGTGTGTGTGTGTGTGAGACAAAATGACCCCTCTTAATCTTTGCTCTGTTAATTCAACTGTTAATTTAATTTCAAACACTTCATTAGACATTCAGGAAGGAGGGATGAACGAACGAAAGACAGGAAAAGACAGAAGTGTGAACCAGAGGAATTGAACAGAAGTTTTTGAACAGAACTCTCTCTCTCTCTCTGCAGTCTTCTGTTCACAAAGGTGAAGTTGGAGATGTTGTGTCGAGGCCCTGAGGAGGCGCTGCTGTCCTGCAAACACATGCTGCAGATCTGGAAGTCCTGTTACAACCTCACCAACCCCAGGTGTTCACACACACACACACATGCTCTGTACACACTGTTGACAGCTCAAGTGTCAGCATGAAGCAACAACACATAAGACAGCACAGCATGTCTCTGACTGTGAGCTTCACCACACCTTTATTAAAAATAAATAAAAGCTCAGTTCATATCAGTGCTGCATACCATGATTCAGTCTCTTTCTCTCTCTCTCTCTCTCTCTCTCTTTCTCTCACTCATAATTCAGTCCTGTCTCTCTCTCACTCTTTCTCTCTCTCTCTCATGATTCAGTCCTCTCTGTCTCTCTCTCTTTCTCTCTCTCTCTCATGATTCAGTCCTTGTTCTATCTCTCTCGCTCTTTTGCTCTTTTAATGATTGAAATAGCAGCCCCCCGCTGTCAGAACGCTCCAGCTTTTCCTGTCAAACTGTCCTGAACTCCACACCCGGTGACATCCCACCAGAGACCAATTAACTCCCGGGCACAGTTACCAGACCTCACCATTGCTACATGTTCAGTCCCCCCCAATCCTGTGGCAAACCAACTCTGGCTCTGTCCCTCCCACTGCTACATAGTCACTGTTATCCTCGAACCGTGAGCAGTTGCCACTCTGTCAGAGGAAAAAATTTGACTGTAAAACTCAATATCCTGGCAGTGGGAATGGAGAAAGTCCCGCCCTTCACTTCAAAGAGCCAATCATCTTCTTGAATAGTTTAATTTACATAATGCGCGCAGTGGTCAAAACTGCGATGGAAGAAAATAGCTGTAGAAGCAAGAGAGTCAAATTTACGATGCCGGTATTGGTTGAAACAAGCTTGGTCAACAGTCAACAGTTTCAGTCTTTCAGGTAAATAGAAAAAATATTGCCTATATAGTTAATATTAGTTACCAAGATGTCAAGCATTTTGTTTGCGTTAAATGCTGTATAATAATCAAATTCAGATTTAGAGTTGGTTCGTTCTAAAGTTAGTGCCTAAGCATTAATCTCATGCACATGCGATGTCCAGCACCAGTTGAGCGTAAGAGTCACACTTAGCTTTTTGCATGAAGAATGATGAAATCATTCCATCTCTCGTGGTTCCTCAAGCATCTCCATTTGAGGATTAAAAGTGTTTTTACAGAAAAAATGTGTGTGTGTGTTTGCTTGTGTGCTACAGTATTGTCCCACAAGATGCTGAGATCTGTCTAGCTGTGCAAGCTGTGAAATTTCTAAGTGTTTCATCATTCTGTGTGTGTGTGTGTGTGTGTGTATTGATGTGCAAATATCATGTCTCCTGACTGAGTGCTTGATTCAGTCTCTCATTTTAATGTTTTAATGGGCCTTTGCTTCTTTTCTGTGTGTGTGTGTAGTGATTCTGGGAGGGGGAGCAGTCTGTTAGACAGAGCTATTGCTGACCGCCGGCAGCTTAATGCCATGACACTACCTGACTTCAGCGATGCAGAGACAGGTAAGCAAACACACACACACACATACATGTGCAAATTATCATTGCTTTCTTTATATTGCTACAGTTACAGTTTTTTACGCACCATACCTTAGTATGTGTTACCATGACAACCATCAGTTTTACTGTCATTTTGTTCTGTTCTTCCATATGTCTCTCTTTCTTTCTCTCTCACACTTACACATACACACGTATTTTGATGTCACACATATAACATTTGTATTGACCCATTTGGTCACATGACATGTCCAATCACTGGTGGTTATTAGGAGAAAATGGACAACTGCATTTCTCCAGCATCTCATGCAGTAAGTTATCAGATATGAAAAGAAATGAGCTCATGTTTGCACAGCAGTAACTGGACGTTTCTGTGTATGCAAACAGTAAACATGTCACACTGTCTCTGTGAACATCAGTTACCCATTTCTTTATAGTTCTTCACAGGCTCCAACTGTTCAGTTCTGGTTGTGTGTGGTTACATAGGCCCAATAATTTTTCCTCTTCCTTTTGTTACCTTCTCATTTTTGTGTCTAGCCTCTCACACCTCCTCCACCCTCTCCGGGACAGAACCTGTATCTCCTTTCTTTCCTCTTCCATCTTTTCATTCTCCACCTCCACCCAAGACCGAATCCACCCAGAGGTGCAGCAGTCATGCTTTCTGTGACCACGCCCCCCGTCGACGCCTCTCCTCTGCCAGTAATTTGCTGTGCACTTTGTGTGTTTTTTTCAGCCAATAGCCTGGCATGAATCTATGCTTACCAGCCAATCCCCTGCCACTAACCGCCCACCAGCCTAGCTTGTTTGAGATTGAATTAAGTGTTTCTGACTTGCTTATTACTGTACTTTTTTCATGTCCTCCCTCACTAGTAACTAGTTTACATTTGTGCTGCCTAAAACTCTCAGGTAACAAGAGCTGGTCTCTATGTAGTTCAACTTCAAGTTTGTCTAGTTATGGTTTAGATAAGCTGTCAAAAGTGCTGTTTCACTGAACAGAACTGTTATAGTGTCATAAACGCCTCTGACAGGATAACTTGATGGTGTGAGTTCAGGGATTCAGCAGCCTGTGAGACTGACAATAAGCTTTTAATCTCCATCGAGAGATTTTCATAGAAACAAAGGAGTGACATTGACTAGCAGTTTAATAGTGTAGCACTAACAAATACTGAGGGGACATTTTGAATTAGGCTTACTTTATATTTTGTCAGAATTTTTCTGTATTAAATGAAGTATGTGTTTACTTTACCTTAGAACTTAATATGCGACGAATGTTAATGCGATGTGGTCGCATACATTTCTGAGTAACTCCAAATATGGTTTTAAACCATAATCGCCAAAGGTTTTGCACCAGGTTCACACCTGTGCTCATCAAACTGGGTTCTGATTCGATGTTAATACCAGCTGTAAGCAGGGTCTCTCTTACTGTTTTTCCATGTCTGTTTTGGCTGTGCTATTGACATTGAACTTACACATACAGTTGCTCTATAAAGTATTTGGACAATGTTGTGACCAAGTGACATTTATTGGGAATACAATATAAACACCCCTTTTAATAAATTATTGATTATATGAGTTAAGCAGTTAAGATGATTTAGCTACACCTGTGGTTCCTGAATTTGGGTACTTGTGTGAAAATATAAAACTATTTGGTTTAAAGTATTTGCAAAAATGGCCAAGATGAGTAAAATTAGTTTTAAGAAACAGTTGATGTTATTAAATACTTGCTTCTTGGCTTTAAACTTTCTATCTGAGGCAGTGAATTCTTACAATGATCATGTGGCAAAATTGTTCAGAAACTTTCTGGAGTGACTGTACACACCGTTCATCTGTCAGTCAGTGTGAGAACCACAAATACTGTTTTACAGGCGCTCATGACCCCTCGGTTTGTGGTATATAAACAGGAATCTATTTCTTTTCTCTGTTATATTTCTTTCTGTTTCTGTACAACTTTCTGTTGTTATTTTTTATTGTAATTTTGAACTCTTCTTTTGGTTTCCAAGGCAACCTACCAGATGCGTTCTTTCATGGTTTTGACTCCTTTATTGGGGTTTGTAAGTAGCCTTTGCTATTGCTGCTCTGCCTACACACACACACACACACACAAAGCATTCACACACCCTGGCATCGTGTGTTCAGTGGTCGTGTTGCCTCTCTAACTTTTGTTTTGCCCTCTGACTGTGTGTCTTGCGTCCTCAGGCCTCTTTGTGCTGGAGAGAGACGTTACTGCACCTGATTGGTCTCAGTCTTTAATAATTAAAGAGACAGTATTCTTCCTCCAGGCCTTTTACAGGGTTTAACACACATGGCTGCCTGAAGTCAAGCGCTTGGGCGCAGACAGCAAACCATTTGGAGCAGTCTAGCAGAGATATAGCAACACCCTGGCAAACGACCACAATGAGGCTTTAAAAGGGTTTTTATAAAATGAAGCTAAAAAGGACAGAATGAAATACTGTCTCTTTAAAGTCATACCTGCTTTTATGTGTGTGTGTGAGATTGATAAAGCTTATAAGCTCCTCCCACTCTCTTATTCCTGCAACCTGGACTGATGCATCATGGGAGTTGTAGTTTGCAACTTCAGTAGGTTAATATAGAGTATAAAAGTTGCGGTTTACATAAGTCTATTCTTGTATCCTGCCTGTGTGTTTTAAAGGCTGTTGTGTTATAAGACATTCAGGAAAGACTTTTTAACTCGGCACATGGGGCATCAGGGTCTTAGTGTTTGGCTCAGTGGTCCATGCTTTTGTCCGCAGTCACCATAGAAACGCTAAACATAGGAGCAGCAGCTATGGATTGGACTCAACAGGCTTGTTGCTAAAGAGAAAGAAACTGAGATTGATTTTGGCCTGAATGCATTTCATGTCCTGCAGCTTCGGTCGATAAAGTCCAGCCGGTGACTCACAGAGACCCGGAGGATCCTAATTTGTTCCTTTGAACCCCGACTGAGACTCTAATGACCACACTGATGCCCTGAGTGGCGCTCAGCCGGGCAGCCACATGCCCAGACAAACAGAGGCCTGCGATGGCTGAACTGCAGGGGCGTTTCATTTCACCTCAGGAGACTGATGTGGGGTCTTCTGTTCCTCGTTGAGGTTCATCTCCTGAATTCAGCAAATTGAAAAAGAACTGAGAACAAAATCTGTTCTTCTGACCAAAATGTGTTCTGCGTTTCTTACTCGCTTGTTTTTCCCAAAAATATTGAAGCTGCGATTTTGTTTTTTAATTTTTTTTATAAAATTACAATAAAAATGCATATTAATCTTTAAAAAGTGTTAAAAAAATTAACTTTTTTGGGTGTTCTAATCCTTTAAAATAAGACAAACTTTATTGGCACTGATCTGTTGCTCTGGTGTGACATTTGTATGTTGCAGCACTTGTTTTAAAACTCAAGGTTTGGTTCGTTTGTGCAAATCAGCAGGTAACATGCAGAGCTCATTGTTTACTTTGACTGGACTTGCTTTGTTTGTCCATATAGCGCTTAGCTATGATCAGGTGCCATTCATGTGAATCAGAATGGTAAAAACTGACGCTAGGTCAGTTTTTAATTGTGTGTGGCTTGATAAACCTGACCCCTAATCTCTGGAGTGCTGTGGACAGATGGACCTGAACCCTATAGTTTTACTATCTGTATTGTTACTATCTGTGTTTCTGCCGCAGGTTCAGTCCACGCCACGTCCGTAGCTGCCTCACGGGTGGAGCAGGCGCTGTCTGAGGTGGCTTCGTCCCTGCAAAGCAGCGCTCCCAAACAGGGACCCCTCCACCCATGGATGACCCTTGCCCAGATCTGGCTCCATGCAGGTGCCACCCACAACCATCATTTGCATATTTGCATAAGCCAGACCCATACATGTCATTGCTTGCATAAGCCACACCCACATACTATAAGTTTTTTTACATATTTAACATTCTTAGTCTTACATGGTTTAAATTAATGTATTTTACAACCCACATTGTTAGAACCCACATTGTAACCCACAAGTTAGAAGCATCATGTATTACAGAAGTCAGAAGATGTCTGATGTTTGTCCTCATTCATGCCTCCGTATCTCATCACCTGTTCATGAGCTGAACTCCAGAGAAATGGTTAAATCTATTGTATTCGAGAATCTCATTTCCTGTGTGACTTCAGAGCAGATAAACAATAATCAGTCATCCTTAACAATGAGTTCCTCTCTTTGTCTCTCTCTCTCTAGCGGAGGTGTATATTGGACTGGGAAAGGCGGCCGAGGCGACCGCGTGCACACAGGAAGCATCCAACCTGTTCCCCACGTCTCATAACGTGTTGTTTATGAAGGGTCAGGTGGCGGAGCTGCGGGGAAACGCGGATGAGGCCAAACGCTGGTACGAGGAGGCGCTGTCCATCAGCCCCACCCACCTGAAGACCATGCAAAGACTGGTGAGCGCACACAAACCTATGCCTCATTCCGTTATTCTTTTATTTTATATATGTAATATATTTATACACATTTGTTTTGTAGATAATTTTAGTGTTTTTCTGATATAGATGAAACAATCGTAACAAGCAACACACACACACATACAGGACAGGATTTTGAAGACAGGATGTACCAACTGTGTATGTGTGTGTGTGTGTGTGAGTGCGTCTGTGCGTGTGCGTGTGTGTGTGTGTGTGTCTTTCTGACCTTCTTTTGTAAGGATGTGTTTAACCTGCCCTCACAGCAGGAGAAGCGACAGCAAACTCTCAGAGCAAAACCACAGGGCCTTTCACACCAAGAGTTATAACCAGAGCGTTTCAGAAACCCACAGTTTCAATCTATACCAAACCCAGGGGAATAGTGTCTTCAGGGTCATTTTGAGTGTTTTAGCGGATGAATGATTTAAACATTGACAGCCAATCCGAAAGACTATTTAGGAGTATTTAAAACGGCAGAAGACATAACAGAGAAACTCATAGTTAAAATAATCGCCCACATTATTTTTGCAGTAGCAGGTCATTGAGGCTCCGATCATGAATCTGTGGTTTGTCTGTCTGCAGGGTCTGATACTGCATCAGCTGCAGAGGTACAGTCTGGCTGAGAAGGTCTTGCGGGATGCGGTGCAGGTGAACAGCACGGCCCACGACGTGTGGAACAGCCTGGGTGAGGTTCTGCAGGCGCAGGGCAACGACTCTGCGGCCACCGAATGCTTCCTTACAGCTCTGGACCTGGAGGCCAGCTGCCCCATCTTACCCTTCACCATCATTCCCAGAACCCTCTGAGATCCCTCAGTGCCAACAGAACCTCTGTCGAAAAGTCATATATATGCACACATAGCCCTGAAGGACCCTAAACAATGTTCTGTTACCCCACAGTACCTTTCTCGTCCCTACACCAGAACTTTGTATCAATTCTCTGAGTAGATCTGGCGAGACTGAGAGAAGGAGAGTGAGTGCCCACATTCTTCTTCTCTCTTCTTGTCCCTCTCCCTGTTTTCTTAGGAAGTGTTTTCTCAATCTCTTCCTGCTTTCAATCTCTTCCTGCTTTGAGCCCTATCCAGAAACATGTTAAAGCTGTTGTCACAGAGAAGCGGCATAACCGCAACGCTTCCGTTTCCCCTGAGAAGTGTTTGGAAACCCACATCCTTGAGATTATCGCAGATGTTTGTCGTTTGACCCAATAACACTGACAGTGTGACTGTTAAGTGTGTTAAGTGTGCTGTGTGTGTTTGTTGGTACATAGTTAAAGAATGTGTGTGTGTGTGTCTATGCTGATATATATATGAGGGCATGTCACATACCATGTTTCTCATGAAAATATTGCATCCTTCTCTGAATGAAAGACTGTTTGTTATGTACTGTATGTACAAATTACTATAGCAATTGGAATGGATGCCAAAAGAACAGTTACACTAAAGCAAATATTTTACCTCGCATCTCTTTTTAAAAGAGAAGTAGTTTTTGAAGGTTTTTTTGTTTGGTTGGTTATTTTTCCACATGTATAATAATTCAGAGGTCAGATTTATATTGTTTGTTTAACAGATGTGTTGTAATAGATGTTTATTTATTTGGGTGTGTGTGTGTGTGTGTGTGTGTGTGTGTGGTCAAAAACTCATCTTTATGGTCAGAGTAACTAAAGCCATGTTAAACAGAGATTATTTTTATTATTTTTGAGTGTCAGTCACATGATCAATCACACAACTTGAAAAGCTGTTTTATGATGTTAATAAATGATTGATTGAACAAAAAAAGTGGGTTCATCTGTTTCATATATTGTGTGTGAGAGTATTATTTTTGGTTAGACATTTTCCCTGTTTAATATTTCTTCTCCCTCATAACAGACATGCATCAAAATGTTAGTAAAATGTTCATTAAAAATTAATTTAAACATGTCTGAATACTATTACAACCATAAATGCAAAAACATTATTGCCACATTGCCAACATTTCAACAATTTGAAACATTAGGAAAACGTTCTTGCAGCCTAAATTTGTTAGCTGTGTATATGCCCTGCTTGCCACCCCTCATGTATGTTAGAGGAGTTATTTCCTGTTTCCTATTTCCTGAATACCTTTTAAAGCTTTCAAAGACTGCTGAAGGCCTAATAAAAGGTAACAAATGTGAGGTGAGAAACGTAGCGTGTGAATTATTTAACGCACTTACAGGCCCGTCTTAAACTAATGAGCGCTGCTTGCTTCTTAATGGGACGGGTCGTGTTCCCTGGAGGCTTCTGAGAAAGACTCTAGACAAAGCTGCAAGGGTTCGGTTGTTATTGGAGAGACGTGTTGTTAGCGTCAGCCAAAGCGTTTGTGCCTCTGGAGGTCTTCTTACCTCAATCCAGCTGCAGGGCCCAAAACCAGCCCAGCACAGTAACACGCTGGGTTCTGATGTGGGTCAGGAACATGGAGAACCTAAATAAAGAGAGCCACTCAGTGGAGAACCACTCAGTGAAGCGTTACTCTTCTGGTTTCTGTAGATCTTTGTGGGGTATCTCTGAGGGCTTTTCTTGATCATCCACTTTGTAGGGCAACAATGTGAGTTGAGGGCGTTTCAGCATAAGTGTGTGTTTGTCCAACCGTCTTGATGGTTCAACTGAGACAAGCAGATTAAAATATTGCTGCAAATAATCATTGGTGTAATTATTGGGTTAGGTTTGTCCAATGACATAAATAAGAAGCTTAGCCTAGATTAGATATACGCTGCTTACATATTATTCAGATAATGCAAAGATTTCATTTACAGTATATGCTGTAAGCTTTTTTTAATCTGTTAATCCTTTTAACTGACCCCCCCCCTCTCTCTCTCTCTCTCTCTCTCTCTCTTTCTCTGGTATTATTGCTCTGATCCTAACATTGATAGACAGCCAAGCTCAATTCTCACATCAGAGCGCAGGATCAATAAGAGAGAGCCTGTGGAGATTGATTTTTAGGGTGAGAGAGTTTGCTCACATTCTCACACATCAGTGAGAAAGTTTGTCTGCAGAATTTAAGATGCTGCTCTGGTAAAGCAGAACTATGAGACGTCTTAAAGGAACAGTACCCCAAAAAAGTCATCGTTTCCTCACCTTTGTGTTCTAAACCCATTATTGTTTCCTCAGTACAACATGACGAACGTTAAAGTGACACATTTGTCAAGATATATATAGCAAGCTATACTTGAATACTTGAATGTTTAAGTCAAATTAATTTGCCATATTCTCAGAATATCTTTGACAGTGACACACAAATCCATATTACATAAGGGCGTTTTCTGTCACATGACCAGGCGATAGTGTGTCTGTCATCGGAGGTTAGCATGTGTGTAGAATGATTAGTATGTGAGCGAGAGACACAGAAATGTTTTGAAGCGTCCGTGTCACACTCTGAACACACATTCTCAGGGGTCGTGACCCTTTGTTCAGCCTTGCAGGGGTCTGTGGTCTGTCTCTGGTTACCATTCAGATCAGAGTTCCAACCGGGCCAACCACACACACACACACACATATATACACAAACACACACACACACACACATATACACAACCACACACATATACACAACCACACACATATACACAACCACACACACACATATACACA
>JBAJNP010011809.1:0-14220 GCA_036877545.1 Yasuhikotakia modesta | reverse complement strand
ATAACGGGGGGCCGATGAGGCAGTGGACAATAACGTCCCAGAGGCAGCCAGTGTTTAATTACCACCTCCAAAATAGACAAGATGGAGCTCATAATAACACACACACACACACACACACACTTCCATAGGGGAGACTCTGGAGAACAATGAACAAAACTTCTGGTGTCCTTCTATCACAAGTAATGCCACATGGTCTGGCCTTTGTTGGTGCGGTTACCTGAGATGTGCTATTGCTTAACAAAGGAATTAAAATTTGCCTGGCAGAAGGAACCCTTGAAAAAAAAATAAACCTTACATTGAGGGAGTTACATTAAGTGTTCCTGTGTAGCTCAACTGGTAGAGCATTGTGTTAAAAGCGCAAAGGTTGTGGGTTCAATCCCAGGGAACACAAGTGATGATAAAAATGTATGCCTTGAATTCACTGTATGTCGCTTTGGATAAAAGCGTCTGCCAAATGAATACATGTAAATGTAAGAATATTACAGACTTGTTGGTGGGCTTATTGACTTGATCCAGTAAACAACTATTTGGCCTGTGTGTTCTGCAAGGACAAGCAACATTCAAAACACAGTTATCTGTGCAATTGGTGTTGCTGGCAACAAAAAATGTGTAAAACTGCTTATAGCATTTTTTGTTACATTCACAGCCAGGTTTATGTGGTGAGCAGGTCACGTCTCCTGCTGAAAAATGATTCTAAATGTCATTAAATGACACAGAAACCCCATAATCAATTACGATATGAAATAAATTTCTACATTTTCATGATTTTTAATGTGGTCATTATTCTAAAGCAAGAGGTACCAGGAATAATGAATTTCAATGTCAAGGTGAGCGTAATATGATAAAACGTAATAAATGAAAGGTTTCTGCCACCAAACAAGTGCATTTAGATTTCCGCATCAGCAATCTGTTCTAGGACTGTCAATGTTTTCGCATATTTCAACAAACATTCCCAGAGTGTTTCAAATAACATCACTCTGTGAGATGGACTCTCATTGCTCATGTCCTTACTGTTCAGCTCCTAACCTCCACGCTCTAAGTATTTACTTTTGATTTTTTTTGTAGAGATTTATTTGCCTATTACAAGAGTTCTCATTTCGACAGCCGTAAAAGCGCATTCCCGGCGATCACAGAAGCCATCTCTAGGCCGATGTCTTTTTTCCATCCTCAGATCCATTTAGTAACATCAGAAATACTATAAATTATAAAATGCATGACTACAAAAAAGATAAATGTGGCAGTTACAGGCAAAGGCTGCAGTTATATAGGCGGTGGGGAGGAGGGGCCTGACAGTGAATACTGAGTCCTGATTGGCTAATTGCTGTTGGCTGAGGAATGAGCCAATTTTCTACAGAGGCAGTTCTTCGTTTGGGTCACTGACCAGATTCTGTATTCAAGGTCATTTTACCACACTGCAAAATTATTAATTACATCACATATTTTATTCTACATGTGAAAGAACTGTACATAAATTAACTCTGTAAGAGTCAAATCAGAGTTTCTTTTGGTATAACAGTACTGACTCCTTCAGCATTTAAGTTCTTCAGTAAACACTGTGTTTAAATCCACTAGGTCTCTATGCAGTGTACGCTTCAACCCATTTCCTTTAGTACAGGATATCCTCCAAAAAAACATGCTTCTTGACTTTTGGCTTTGTGCACTAGACCACAAGCAAAAAACTTCTAAACCTGCCCCACAGTGAAAAGGTGTTTTTGATATGAAAAGGTCTCTTGGCAATTTTCACTCTACATTTATGTATACCTCTAAAAAATACTCAAAAACTGCAAGTGATGTTACTGCTCCTGTGTGGATTTGTGCCAATAAACGGTCATTTTATTGATAGTTCGCTATCTGTGTGCTGTAATCTTTTGAATGAATGCATATCTTGCGTCTTGTTTAATAGTAGATAAGAGGAACGCATATGGCAATAGTTGTGAGACAGTGAAGATGTGTCTTTGACGCTTTTATACTCACTGTGAGAAACATAGTGAACTTAAGGCACTCAGAGAACCTCAGTACAAAGATCACAAGCCACTGAGCAAAGAAGAGTCGTAGCAGGTCTCTGTGTCTGTGAGAGACTGCCTGTCTTTTCGGATATGTGTCATACACATACTAAGTGAATTTGTGAGCATTCTCTGATACTGTTACAGGAAGCACTTCTCTGTAAGACCACTGACCCCTTTTCTGTCACGTCCGTTGACAAAACATCCAGTCCTGGCCTTTGACTTCAGGGCTGACAGCTCTAGTTTTCCTGCTATGTCAGGAAACTCTGCTGAGGAGTCACTGAGGTGGACTAATCAAATCACTGTAAACTTTTTCCCTCAGAAACTTTTTCCTGTTATGTCCTCCTTTTAAAGAAAGCACTTTAAAGTCATTTTTCAATGTCATTTTTAAAGGAATGTTCTAACTTAATCACAAGTTAAGCTCTATTGACAGCATCTGTATCGATGTGTAAGTCATCCTTCAAAAGTGAGACTCTTTATTGGTGAAGAAATGCTTAGTGGTGCATTACAGATGTAGTTATTGTGGGCGGAGTTTACATTTATTGACTACAGCATATCCAAAATTTTAAATTGAATTGAAATTAAACTAGGAATGTTCTTTTGATGAATAGGAATAGAGGAATGGGATTCTTACACAAAGATCTCTAAAGGTGAATTATTAATGGTCATGACAAAGAATATGCAAATGAGTTTTTAACAAATGTCATAACTAATTGTACTGAAGCGAAACAGTGGAACGGGGCTTTTGTTTACATGCTAACGCAGTTCAAGAGCTGAAAGCTCATAGGGAAACTTCCTCTTGTCATAACAAACGCTTAGGAGAGTAAATATCATGTACCAGGATGAGACGCGCTGTAAGGAAGTAGGTTAGAAACATGTAGGCCACTGTGACAAGAATCCCGTACTGTGACTCAGATCTGCTGTGAGAGTTGGAAGAAAACTAACAAATATCAATTTATTTATTTGTGTACCAAAATATATAGACTTTCCTTATAAACTGTAACCATGTTTTTCCTACAAATTAAACCAAAACCAATTACTGCTACACTCAAACTATGGTAACCACAAATTAACCATTGTTTTGCTACCGCAACCATAGTACCGGTACATAATACATAGCTATTTGTTGTTAAACTGTGGTTATATGAATGGGTATCAATGCACAAAAAACAGTACTACACTAATACTATAAAAAAGAACATTTGCAAGGTTTTGTTACAGCTATCATTTAATAAATTAAATGTCAGTCATGAATACAATTCATAAGGGTTTGTAAAGACCATAATTTAATTACATTTCATATGTTTGAGGAGAATGTTTTTTATGTTTATTAAAGGTATTAATATTTATTTTATAGATTATTTAAACATATAATTGCTTCTTCTTGAACATTATTTAGAACTGGCCACATTTGAAAATGGACTATTTTATGCTGGACCTTATTTTATGAGGTATAAATGAATTTATTTATTGAATTAATAACCCGTGAGTTTTATACCAGTGATCTTGCGGCAGGCACTAGTATTTTGTATTGACTTTCTATTAGCCTTCAAAGCCTCCCATACAAACTTGGAATGTGCTGATGCTTGTGTTGTCCCTGACACAGCCAACTGTTCTGTACTAAACTCTAGCTTATACATCATTCAGACACCTTTTCTTGTCTTGCTAACAGTTATAGCATTGCACCAATATATTCTGTTCTAACATTTCAAATCATCATCATCAAAATTTCAAACATTCAATGTTTTGTGAAAGGTGCACGTTATTGACATCTGAAGACACTTTTAACAAACATTCATATAACACTTTTTTATTTGCAATCACATGTTGCAATCACATGACATTTGGGACATTTGTTACATAATAAAACAAGCTTGAATAAACTGTCCTTTTACATAAAGATAATTATTCATACATTGTGTGATAAGTCAAAACTGGAATTAGGTCCATATTTTAGACTTTCAAATATGTATGCAGTCTTATATTCTTGTTGTATCATCTTGTATTCTTAAACGTTAGTTTAGTGGCTTTGTCAGGGCTTTATAAATGTCGTAAAGTCCTTGATTTAGCATCACAATTCCAAAATTCATACAGACTGCCTCTGTATGCAACAAAATAAATAGACTGTGCCTACTAGAGTGATGCAGCACTAGTCTCCACAACGGCCTGCTAATGTAACCCTGACAAGCACTGATGGAAATCAAAGCAGAAAACACCTATTAGTATTGTGTCTTTCCAGGCTTTTGTATCTGGTAGCATCTTCAACGAGTCCCATGAGAGCCGAATCCTCCTCATAAAAATGAATATTAGAGCGTGTGAAAGGCAGAATTGTGTGGCAGGCTATTCTCAGGTTCAGTGGTTCATTTGATAGGGGCTTTACCAAGCAAATAAATAAAAGATGTTTTGCTGTATCAGGCACTTTTCGACAAATTAAACTCAATATAGCGGAACGGCCCATCTCCAGTTACCCCCTGTTCGTGGCGATGACGAGAAGCATATGAACGCTGAGTGATGTCACTGGAATACAGAGGGGCTGCTACATTACTCTTAATGCAGAGATTTGACTTAAGCTATATTGTGTGGCTTGGTCATAACAGGGCAGAAAGCCAAGCTTATTGGAAATTACTAACAGGGCATTATTTAATGATGCATAATTGAGAGAATTGCTCTCGCCAACAGCAATAATGATGTGATAGCTGATGGTATGGACTTTAAACTGGTTGTCTTCTGTGTACAGTACATTATTAACAGATAATGTGTTCAAAGGGCCATTATTGACTATAATCCATATTAGGAAATATTAGGAAGGAAATGGGTTGAATTCATTATTGATTATAATCCATATTATATTGGCTATTATGATCTGTAGTAAAATAATTTGATTAGCTGAAAGCTGCTTAAAAATCCACTACAATGTTAAAGAAACACACAACCTAGTTACTTTACAGCATTTTATTTGTACTCCACATTTTATTTCTACTATTTTTACTTGGTGAACTGTGGTATTAAGCAGTCAAGTATATATTTGACTGCTTAATACCACAGTTAACCAATTAGTATCAAAGATAGGTTTACAACTGTAAAATAAACTGTTTTACTTCTTGAGAGAATTTACTCTTTTACTTTATTCTTTAAAGTCCTGGAAGCTAAACTGTGGCTTATTTTAACAACAAAAGAGTCTAGTGTAAAGACTTGAGGCACTCCTGTGAGCACAGTTGTTTTTTGGAGAACTCAGATTCCTCAGATCTTTACAATATTTTCTTCGCTTACTCTTTTCTCTAAACTATACCAAACTATCTGAATGATGGTCTTCTTTTCAAAAAGTACAAACCATTCATCTCCGTTTCGGTGAAACATTTCCGACAAGCGTTCCAGCCCTGATCCACGGACCGTCAGGAGAAGTTTCAGGAAGCCGTTGGGGATCTGGATCAGATACTACCTCTCTTCTCTTTTGGCTCCCTGAGGTCTTGCTGCTGTCTGTTGAATCCTTTTTTGTTTTTCCACCCTTTCTTTCCACTCCTCAGAAATCTTTTCCCTTGCGCTCTGAGCGCAGCTTCCCATGTTTGCCAGCTGTTATCTAAGTGCCCTAGTTTCTGGGTGATCTAGCTCCCCCCCTCCCCACTAAAACTTCCTCAATTCCTCCTTTTAAACTTTCACTTTTAATTTTCCAAAGACAGTTAATAATGAAGGTAATTGTAAACTGGAGGTTAGAAAATGAGAGGGTCCCTAATAATAATTAACATCAAGTAAATTAAATATTTGAAGGGCTAAATGAAAAAAATTTTCAGTACAATAGGTGGTGTAAATCAATGCCCAAATTTGCTCCAGTATGTTAGGTGAAACAATGCACCTTTTAGCTGGACTTTCATACGCCAGAATCACATATCACAGGAGAAACCTTTAAAAAATAGTTTATATCTGAAGTGCATAGGAATGAGTTTCGATTCAAAATCCTGTTCACAACAAATACTCCCTCTTGGTGTGAATAGGTCTCTGAAAAAGCTACAGTGCACAATGTGATTTGAAGGCTGGCTGGGTTTTTAATTGACATTTTCTTCTTTGCGGTCACCTTTGATAGTTTACTGAGCTGTTTGCAAAATCAAAGTCTATAGTTAGACTAATGAACTGTATTACTTGTCTTGGCTGAAGAATTGAATTACTTCGAAAAAAGTCATTTGTTTACCAGTAGGTCTCGCAGGCCAAACGTATGATGGATGAAGCTAGAGTGATCTTTCAAACTTTCTGGTGACATTTAATTCCTCATAAGAATATTTCTAAAACTTTTGGTGATCTTTGACATAGTTCTTGAGTTTCTTAAGCAGGGCTGGAAAGACCAGAGATTTCCAGAGAAATGTTGGCACATTATAAACACATGTGGTGACCAAAGCTGGAACAAAGAGTTACTCAGTCTCTCAGATGCAAAGGATTCTGGGCTGAAGACCATGTAATCCATGAATTTTGGCTATGTCGTCGGGCCTGGTCAGCGGATCAGAACGTTTTGAGGCCGACACACAATACATGAGCGCTCTGCCAGGCCTGTTCTGTTTGGTTGGACATATGGGAATAAGGATATGTGTGTAGTTGTGTGTGTTAAGTCCAGTGTTGTTTCTCATTGGATGAGCTCCTATAGTCATTCATTATCGCATGTTTATTCATGAGGAACAGGGTATTGGGGAAATTTAAAGTGGGGTGGCATTAAACAAATTTTAGTGGCAAGCGACCGGGCGACCTGCCCATGCACTGTCGTTGAATGGCCTGGGCTAGACTCCCTTACTGCTGTGATTTAAAGTGCTGGAATGAGGGAGGGCCTGATTGCGGGGGCTGTCTGAGGGGTACATATATTTTCCCAGCATGCACCCACGCAACACAAAAAACACCTCAACCAAACTGAATTATAGACAGAAATGCAATCAGATGCGAGTGATTAAGGTCTGGCACTGATGTGCATTTCACATATTAATACATCACGGCCATTATTATATATTCAATACCAATTTTTTGCTTATTCGTCAGCTTATGAGGAAAGAATGATGCTGCCAGAGGAAAGCATTATGTAATCTATATCACCCTGTCACATGAAATGTTCTCATCACTGATATTTGGGACAGTTCTGATCTATGAAGCAGGAGACTGACATTCTCATTACACCGACATTCTCAGGTAATTGCTCTGAGGTCTAATCTGCTCTCAGGTAAATTTATCCAGCTTGTGCAGTTAAGACATCACCGTATTTTTACTGTTAAACAAGACACACGCTGATTAATAAACTTGTTTATGACTACAACAATAAATCATTATAATAAATATAATAAATCCCCCGTTGTTCTATAAGGATTTTGCAAATAAACACTTCAGTCTGATGTCACAACAAGTACCAAAGAGAAACAGTAATGGCATGCAAAAATGTTCCACTCATAATGTTTGAAGTCAATGGATATTGGTAGCATGCAGCTTCTACTGTGTTCAAGGCCCAAGTGTTAACTGCTAACTGCTTGTTTTTCCTTAATACTCCTGAGGTAACATATCAGCAGGCTTAGCAGCTCTCCTCACAGCCAACGTAGAGCTGAAATTACCACGCTTGATCTCACTGTCTGCAGCTATTATCACACCAGGGTACTGATAACACACCATGTGCTAAAGTTATTTAGCTTTCAGCTCATCTATTGTACTTTAGATAGGGTAAAATTTCAGTTTTTTTGCAGATGAAAGGTGTTCTGCTTTGTGCCTGACAAGGCCCAACCCCCACATTTAACCCTTAATGCAACCATATTGGTAAGGGGTGGCAGGTATATTGTTGGCATAAGCACTGTGTCTGTTCTTTGCATGTTCTGTGTTTTTTGCTTCCTTTGTTCCCTCCCCTTGTTAATTTATTCATCGTCATGTTAATTAGTTCATCACTATCTCCTCCTCCATTGCACTAGTTGTTTTCACCTGTGTATTGTTTGGTTAGCATTTTAGTTTACATTTATTCATTTTGCAGATGGTTTGTCCAAAGTGAATTCAGTGGATTCAGTGAATTCAAGGTATACATTTTTTGTCAGTACTTGTGTTCCCTGGGATTGAACCCACAAGCTTTACCAGTTGTGCTACAGGAACACTAGTTTCTGTTTGTTACTTTTTAGTTTGTGTGTATAACTAGTCCCTGCTTTTGGTTTATTCTTTGTTTGATTATTGTGTTTTTCTGGTGTCCTGATTTTTGGTTATTAAAAGTGTATTTTTAGGTTATCTCTTTGTTTTTTGGACTACGCCTACAAACACTGTTACATCTACTGTGAACAGAGAACTATTGAAAAGTTAATCTTGTCCTGCAGGTCTTTTGACAGCTCTACAAAAAAACTTTTGAGTCTTACTTAATACTTAACATTGATGCATGATGTGTAAAGTAGTTTTGTACAGCTTTGTAATAAAGTCTTTTCCAATTTGTTTTTTGTGGCTCTTCAGTTCTTGTACGCGTTAACAGAGGTGTTGCGTTTGCTACAGTACAGCTCCTTTGTTTCTCCATCCCTTAAGACTTAAAAGTGTCCACATCAAAGTACAAAAGATATGTTTGACAACTGATCTTGATGAACAGTTTTTGTGATTGACGTTTTTATTTATAGATAGAAGCCTTATACGCTTGCTTAAGATAGCTTTCCAGGGCCATTATGTGAACTGACTGACTTGGAAAGCCAAGTTCGATTTCCAAGTTCTAAGGAAGTTTATAGCCACCAATACAAACACAGGAACGTTGCAAAGATATTACATCTCATTATAGCAGACTGTGTGATCAGTATTTAAAGAATACAGATATTATATATATAAAGCAGTACCCTAGTTTCCTTTTGCAGGGGTCTTTTTGTAGTACATGCTCTAAAGAAAAAGCTAGTTGACATCATTTGAGCCAGTATTTAAACTGTGGATGTGGCTTCTACTGATAAATATTTCAGCAGGTCGTGCCATCTTGCTCAGGGGCTTTGGCGGCTATGGCGCTTTTAGCTTGACAGCTTGCTGCTAACACACTAAGAGGAGAAGCTTGGTTCTGCCTAGTTGTGAGTGAGACCCTGAGGGCATGTCCACCAGCACGGTGAACCTTTACCAACAGTAGCTGGTTCCCAGCAGTTTCCCAGAAAGTTGAAATTCTGTCATTACTTATCCAGCTCCATGTTTCCAATGCTGTATGATTTTCTTTTCCAGAAAGAAAGAACACAAAAATAGTTTAGCATGAAATTGATGCTGTTCTTTTACAGGCAATACAGGTGAATGGTGACCAGTGGTTTTCAAGGCTGCATGAAGGACAAAACACCATAAAACTTGACTTAGTCATGTGAATGTTTTTAAGCCATACAACTGGTTTAAGTGAAGATGCACCCACAAGTGTGTTCCCATAGCTTAACTGGCAGAGTATTGCATGAGCAGCGCAAAGGCTGTGGGTTAAATCCCAGGGAATGCAAGTACTGATAAAAATGTTTACACTGAATTCACAAAGTGTCTGCCAAATGAATACATTAAATATTATTTTCTATGTCATAAAGGTGAACGTTGGCTAGTGGTTTTCAAGCTGTATGAATGACAAAAAAACACCATAAAACTAGACTTAGTCATTTGAATGTTTTGAAGCCATACAGCAGTGAGGACACACCCACAAGTGTGTTCCTGTAGCTCAACTGGTAGTGTTGTGTTAGCAACGCAAAAGGTTGTGGGTTCAATCCCAGGTACAAGTACTGATAAAAATGTTTACATTGAATTCATTGTGTCTCTCTGGATGATAGTGTCTGTTAAATATCTAAATTAAATGTAAATATTATTTTCTATGCTACAAAGGTGAATGTTGACTAGTGGTTTTCAAGCTGTACAGTATGACAAAACACCATAAAACTGGATTTAGTCTAGTTTATGTGACTCAGTAAACATTTTGAAGCCATACAACAGGTTTAAGTAAGGGAAAGACCACAAATGCAGACAGTGTTAATGCTAAATTTCCAATACTAATCTGCTGCTGCATTTTTGTACTGTCCCTTTAAGGTCTTCGCTGCACACAATCACTTCTGCAGAAGCTGCATAACATGCTTAGAATACTGTTGACCTTTAGCCCTGCAGTTATGACCTTGATGACAGCAGCATTTAATGACCATTGACATGGGACTGCAGATTTTATAGGGCTAAGATTTGCTGCAGTGCCTCATATACGTGGGTCATAAAAGCTGCAGCACAGAGATCTACATCATGTGCTTAATATGTCAGTGTGTCATAGAATGATGTAGATTCCATGAGGGTCATAACGCATGGGGTAATATCTCATGAGTCTGATCTTGAATTAGCCAATGGAATATAACCCAACACACAGCACAAAAGAAATCTGTCAAAAATAACCAGCAAAATCAAGTGAAGTGTGCAGGATTATCGTACAGTTTAATTACATATTGATTAGAAAGCAGCGCTGTTTTGCAATATTGTTTGCCAGATCATTTATCAGTAGCATTCCACACTATCAACAAACCTCTGAAATTAGGCTTTTTCATAGATAAGGTTTACTCTTGCCTTGACTGTTCAAATGTTACACTGGGGAAGGTATTTGTGGTACTCACACTGCTTTATCGCTATTTAACTGGTAAACAGGCACTGGTAAAGAGGATTTTGAAAAATCTAAATGCGACGTCCAGTGGTCTGGGATTTGTGCTTTGAAGTGTAATGTTGCTTTTATTGCCAATGTTCATATCTTTTTGTGTACCACAAACATGGCACAGTAATTATGAAGATGTAGCTAAAGCTCTGCTGTTGGCGCTTTTTGATTAATGATGGGGTGTTTTAGCATTTGCGTCCGATCCCTAAAGGCGTACATGTTTTTGTATGTCATTGCTCACTGTTTTGTGTCTAGTGGGCGCTTCACATCCCACCAGAAGATGCTGCTGTTGCTCTGTGTTGTATTGCAACCTTCTGTCCAAATCCAATTTATCTTCTTTCCTTGAAAAAGAAGGGCTTTGGTGCATCAAGAACCTTCCTGTTTCATATCCAAGACCTTGCTGAGTTATTTCGTTCTAGCTCCCAGAACAAGGCAAAAGTGTAGTCTTTACTTTTACAAATGAGCAATTTCAAGTGATTCTAGATTCAAGTGGTTTCTTCTAAATGAATTAAAGAAATTTTTGAATTATTGTGTAAGCAAAACCAAAGCATTTAACCCAAGCTTTCAAGACTCTAAAAGTAGACATCTGTTTACCTTCTAAAGCATCTCAAAGAATCATACAATCTAAAAATGATCCTCATTTGTTCTCTCTGAGTGAAACCCAAGGTAAAACTGGACACCTGAGGGCAACCCCCACATGTTAAGCTCAAAACAAGCTGTTTGTGGGAGGTTTTGTATTCAGGAATCAGTCAAGGAATGTCAGCCAAGCATGCAAAGCAGTCATGGAGCAGAATGCAGGTACTCATGCATGCTGTTCCTGAGGGAAGATGTAGGAAGGAGGGTTACCGGGAAACAGATCTGTGTTGGAGTGACTCCAACAGTTCAGACAATGCTACTTCCACCCAGGAGACCTCCATCATTAGATGTGCTCCTCTCTTGTGAACCTTTTTTCTAAATGTAATCTGTATTACCAAAAGCTTTAGTCAGCTCTGACAACGAGCTAATGATCCGATAAGAAATTAGTAATGAGCCTGGCAGTTGTGACTCCCTTCTGTTTTGAATGCTGTAAACTGGTTTATGGGAACTGTGTTCTCCGTGAGTTCCCGTGTGTTGAGAATTACTCTCAGTGGGTGAGAACGAGGCAAAATTATTTCAATATTTAAAAGATATTATCTCCGGTATCTTCAGATGGCTTTTGCTATTTGTCTCCTGGAGGTTTAAAAGTTACAGGTGCTACTTTAAGTAGTCTGGAGCTTGCAGATGTTTAATTACGTAATACCTATGGGTTTTCTGAGGGCGAACATGTATGTTTACTGAACTGTGGGGGAGCACAATATGGTTAGAAGAATGGTAAATATTCATTGGTTCTTAAAACGAATATATACTCCTCCCTCTATTTTTGTTCTCTCCTGACTTCATACCAAGGACATTGCACAGCTGTTGTAATTTGCTCCATAAGGGACGTCTGTCTTGGCAGCAGGACACCTGAGGTTATCGCTCCACAAATAATCCAAAGGTTTAGCATCTCTCTCGAACGTCAGACGCAACAGGCTCAATGACATTGTGGAAAGACTAAAGCGAGCATTCTGCGTTATTTCCCGTTTACCTGTGACTGTTCTGAACATTAACGTTACCTCATAAATCATGCTGAGAGAACATCAAACTCGGCTCGAAATCAGATGTCTCAACTGTGCGTGTCATCGGGATGGATTGCTCAGAAGGTCCTGGCTGCCTTATCCGCTTTCAGACACAATATCTCATGTCGTGAAGTTCTGAAGAACATTTTGAGAGCGATAACTGCATGGAGAAAGTTGGAGACGTGCACTCTTAATTGCAATCTCCCTGCCAAATTGGGCAAACCAGGGAAGGAGGCTGCTGGCTATCATTCCTGCCAGATAATGATCCACCACTGATTGCGCTTTAAGTGTCAGACTTCAAAATAATTGGCTAGAATTGCTGTAAAAGCAGGCAAGCGAATAAGCAGTGCCTTGGAGCAATTTGTCATCCGCTGTTTTGGCCTGTGTTGCCGTGGAAATATGCCCTGGTCCCCGGGGGACCAATAAGATGCTGTGTCAAGACACGAGAAGAAATGTACAGGCAGAGAGCAATAGAAAGAGAGTTGTGCTTTGTACTCAGAAAGCACCATAACATCAGCCAATGCAGCTGAAGTCTTCGCCTTCCTGACTGAGTTAAAGATATGAATCAGTGCGGACGTACAGTAACAGCAAATTAAGTACCCCGTAGGCCACAGATAACACATCCCTCACTTTGCATCGTTGAAAGTGCACTTCCCTTCTCTAACTGAGAGTTCTGCATGCCTCCTCCAATCCAAGACAGAATATGAATCTCCGGAACTCATTCCTAAACGAGTTGTCATGTCGCACATCTGAGTAGCACTTCCTGCCGTGGCCGCTATAATGCAAGCGCCTTGATGAATTGGACCTGACAAATGTAGGTCACTAAAACCCGGTCTTCTGAATGTCCGGGTGGTTGTGAGAGTTCTGGAGCTCATGCTGCAGGCATGGACTCAGGGCATTCCTATGTTTAGAAATGAGAAATAAGGGAGAGCTACAGGGAGAACAGTTCAGAACAAGCCAGAGGAACAGCTGGTGCAGTCCTCTGAGAAACTTTGGGAACTCTTGTTATGCAGTACAGACTTTTTCATTGTAAGTGACTTCCATGTTCAGTTTAGGAAAACAATTTGATATCGTGACCATCATTATCATTATAAAATTTCCACCCACGAAAATGTGGGTGAATAAAATGTCACTAAAAGGGCTGTTTTCAGCAAAGTGAAAAAAAAATATTTCACACAAAAGAGACTCAGTCTGCCACAAACATTCACAAAACAAAGCACCAAAACTGCACCAAACTCAGTTGCTTTCAGTATAACTGTCAGGGTTTAAGATTTTTAACATCTTTTATGTGTTTGTGTTTTTGGTTTTATAGTGGGTTAAATTATATATATATATATATATATATAATTCACCGTTTGTCATATATCATATATAACATCTTGGTGTGATGCCCCATTCAGTCATGCCAGCAGAGGGAGCTGTCTCCTGAGTACTTATCATTAGCTCCCCCTGCTTCCTGTTCCTGTGACATCACTTGCTGTTGCTGTGATATCACTTCCTGTTCCCGTGACATCACTTCCTGTATTGGACTATAAGCCATGTGCTTACCTTTATTGTAAAGTATTGCCAGTCTTTTGTTTGCATACTGAGTGTTTACCATTGTCTGCTATTTTGTGTATGATCATTTCTGCTTTTTGAATTACCCTTTTTGGGATTGTTTGCCTGGTTTGGATTTACTGTTTGTGATTGACCCTGACTGCCTAATGTTATCTGATTGTTTGCTGCCTGCCCTCACCATTGCTTGTTTTATGACCTTGTCTTTCAATAAACTCTGCACATGGATTCTACCAGTGCTTCAACCTTGAATCCTTTACTCTTGGACTGTTACATAAAAGAGCCTGTGCAGGTATAAAGATGATAAATAAAATTACTAGATGTTAAAATATTGTTTTAAAACTATTAAGACATTTTTTACAATTGTTTTTTCATAATTATTTTTATTGTAATTTTGTATTAATATATTTAAAATGTCTTGTATATG
>JBAJNP010011806.1:0-14224 GCA_036877545.1 Yasuhikotakia modesta | reverse complement strand
GATGGATGGACAGACAGTTGGATGCCCAGAATACTGTTTAACAGGTTTGTTACACATACAGCATGTGTTCATTTGAGAGCGTGTGAATATACATTCAGCTTCTGTCTTGTGTAGGTTTCAGTCTTACAATCATGTATAATTCAATGCAAGGCTCCTGGTTATATCACAGGACACAGTCCTCCAGCAGTCGTGCTATAGACTCCCTGCTGTTCCCTGTGATAACAAACCGTAGAGACAGCCCATACACACTCAGTACCAGGTCCAATATTACGGAATCACCTCTTGCCTAAAGTGGGAGGCATCCAAGCGTTGGGTTCACGGCGGTTGTGAACGCTTCCTTAATGGAGGCAATCTGACAGAATGCTCCTCACAAACACCTGAAGACCTTCAGTGATGTTACACCTCTTTTGTTCTTTCAGCAAAATGGCAATTTAGTTTAAAACGCCTCTATTGCTTACAGCAGTGACTCACAGCTGGTGGGTCGCAACCCGGCAATAGGTTGTCAGTTTGTTCTGATAGACCTGCAGACAGCCGGAAACCCAAGTCTAACGCAAGCGATAAAATACAGCGATATAATTCTGCACAGTTAGGGGCGGATAGGCAATTGTGAGGCAATATTTGAACTTTGTAAGTAAATCTCTTGGTGTTTGTGCATTTATAAAATTGTCATTTTTTTCCACACAGCTTTCCTCTGTGAACTTCAGCCTGTGTCTGTGGTTTTCTGTATTGCTGGCGTTGTAACACACAGAACAGTGTTTGTTTTGGCTTACAGGACACACTGTACTCACAGTTGCCCTTCAACTGTCTCTCACTTTCTGCCTCCCTAGTGTTCATCATTTCCGGCCTTGTTCTCACACCTTCATGTGCATCCTGTTTATTGACCTATCCGTTCATCAGAAGCTGCAGTGACTCACTGTGTAGAAACATGCTGCTTGTGCTGAGTAAGGGGTGCTAGTGCATGTCTTGGGCTTTGGGCTTGGGCTTTAATCCTATTAAAAAATTAAGTTCTAACCCAACGCCTTTCCTTTCTGAACCATAACCTATATCTTTGACTAGAAGGAAATTATAGGTTGATAAAAACCGTGCACAAGATTTGAAACCAGTTATAAGTCTAACCCAATTTAATGATTGTATGAACATTTCTATAATGTTTCCAATAAGTAGCAATGTGTTATTTATTAAGTTTTACATATTAAAAGTTATAAGAATTATTTAACTTTTTTATTTCTGTAAATTGTCAAAACTACAAACACTTAAGGGCAAAGATTATGATGTATAAAATATATAATGGTCTACAATCATTACTGCTAGAACTTCACTGATAATTATTAAAGAACTTTCTGAGAACGCTAACTTTCTGAGAACTTTCTTGGAGAACGTTCCCTGTTAGCTGGGAACTGTGATTGGCTGACGGCCCCCTTAGGAAAATCATAGCACACCCGGCATTACACAACACATCAAAATTTAATATAATTGCCTCCTGAAAAAACAAACCAAGTTCTTAAGTACAGCAGTCTTTAACAATACATACCCAATTTTCTGTCCTCTCTCACCTCCTGTTACATTAATTAGTGAACATACTCATCTCTCTCTCTCTCTCTCTTTCTCTCTCTTTCTCTCTCTTTCTCTCTCTCTGTGTGCCCAATCAATCAGGCTGTGACATCATCGTGACATCATGTCAGTGACATTGACTTTGGTGATTGTGCTATGAGAAGAAATGTGATGTCTGTTACAGAGGAGTGACTGATGGATGGCAATGCGGCGGGAGACTGGAAGGAGAGAAAGGTGAGATTGGCATGTGACGAGGTGCGAGACATTAAAGACAGAGGGAGGAGGAGAAACAAGAAAGTAAAATGAGAACAGGAGACAAATGTGCTGCTGAGGAGATGTTTGTGCAAGCGTCAGGCACAGCCATGAGAGATGTGTTAATCACAGCACTGGAGTGTGTGATTGGCTTTAGCAGAAAAGAACAAAGAGCCTGAGGTTGTGTGTGTGTGTGTGTGTGTGTGTGTGTGTGTGTGTGTGTGTGTGTGTGTGTGTGTGTGTGTGTGTGTGTGTGTGTGTGTGTGTGTGTGTGTGTGTGTGTGTGTGTGTGTGTGTGTGTGTGTGTGTGTGTGCACAAAAAAAATGCGGAGAGAGAATCTAAATACAGTCAGGGGCGGAGCTAAATATGTACATGCCCAGGAAAGAGAAGTCACGGATAAGAGATTGTGAGTATCTTAATAACCTTTGCTTAGGTCACTGTTTCTCCGATTTTTCTCCTAGTAGTCTCAAAAGGTCTCCTCTACAGTTTTAGAAGAGATCTACATGTTGCCAAGATACCAATGTGTTCGATCAAAGATGTTAGTTTGAACTCCAACATTCCTCATGGAATTCTTCCAAGATCTTTCCAGCTAAAATTTAGGTGGTAAAAATCTTTTATTTAAGGCTTCAGTAAATAACAGAAACATTACAAATGATATTAAAATTAACGTTTTGTGGGAACTTTTAAAGAACATTATCCAACATACTAAAAATGCTTCCTGTTGGGTGGCTAATTATCTGTGCTTTTGCTGTAAGCACACATTTGCTGTAATGTGCAGTCATGCAAGCATGTTTACTTTTATTTCTGTAAAGACATTTTTTAGAGTGTCTCCGAAACAAAGTGGATATTTAAATCAAACATAATTAGGAACTTCAGTGATACTAAAGCAATAAAATGCTAACAGTTGCAGTGCTAATAAACACAAAGACTTGTGTGAAGGTGAAATATGACAAACTCTGGAAAGAAATATGAGAAGGAGACAATGAGTTGATGGAGGAGAAACAAAGTGTGTGTAATTCAGGCTAGCAGAGAGAGATGTGAGGCAGTGCATCTCAGACTGTATCTCAGACTCTCATTATCTCAGAGACAGAGCAGGTGAAATATGAGAGGAGAAATGGAAAGTTATATGTGTGCTGGTGCCCAAACTGCTAAATTAACTTTCCTCTTGATTTGTTGTGCCCACATTTCAGAGCGACAACAGCATTTAAAGCTGTATAAAATTAGTGGAGCTGTTATGCTAAATATGTAGATAACTGATACGCTCCCTAGAGAAAAATTTAAATGCTCAGATAGTTCTCTTTCATAGCTCAGGAGATTTAATTGAGTTTTCCACAGGGTTTGTAAAATCACACATTACATAATTGACTAGTGGGTGAGTCGCCCAAGAGACAAGTCATCTAAGTAAGTCATGTATAACTAGGCTAGTTTCAGGTTTGCCTGACCCACTTTGGACATTACTCAAGTTTGAAGCAAAATAAAGTAAGTTCAGAAACATCAAATTGGAATTCTTGCATTGAGGAAACGTTATGCAATGTTACATAAAAGAAAAAATGCAAGACTTTTAAAAGTTACTACTGCAGCTTTAAAACAGACATGAAATGATTAAAGTCTTTGTCTCATTGCAGTCTGGAAGGAACAATTGAGATAATAAACACAACTTTCATCATTTATCTGTCCTACAGGTCTACATCCCAGAATCCTTTGCTCTCAGCTGCAGCGTCTCACACGAACCCTCTCTCTATCATCTCCAAACCTCACCAGCAGCTGTGAAGCTTTCACCTCCACCTCTCCTCCACCAACTACACGTTGCAGTCTGAGATTACATCACAAAAAAGCAGGCCTCCTCTGATCCAAACCTTACAGAGATTTGTAAGAGATTGCTCCATTTTTTCAGGGAGACCAGTCATTTTTCATGAGGCAGGTTGTTTTTCCCCTGCCGCCGCTGCTCGGGCTCACCAGACGGTTCAGAGGGAAACAGGAAGAAGAGCAAACAGTTCTTCAGTAATTGGGTACAGAGTGAGAACTTTGGCGTGGCCCAGCGTTAGGCGTTGTTAGCCCAGCACCACTGAGGCAAATATAAAACCAGGTCTTCTGCTAACAGTGGAGACCTGTGGGGTACAGCAGGGATCAGACAAGAACCTTAAAAACACAAAGCATTACCATAATGAGGCTGTCGTGGGTTGTGTAAACATCCCAGCTCATTGTTCCACAGGTGCCACAACATCTCAAGTGAGTCTCTTTCCACAGTCAAAGAGGCTGTAATGATTGGACAGGTGCGCACACACTCTGACGCGATGATCGATAGGACAAAATAACGCTTTCTGGGTTTAAAATGCTAACGTTAGCTGGCCGCATGCCTGGCACGCTACATGTTGATTTTGTTGAGTCATTGTAGATGGTTTCTGGAACTCTGTTTGAATTTTCATCAGACAGGTCTGTTTTACACCCTGAAGCGTCTTTCACTCACAACTGTGAAGTGCAATTTGCTGATTTTTGCAATGTGACGGATCACACTGAGGCTTTATGAAAAAGCCCAATAATGCAGAATGACCAGAGGTCTAATCTGCTTTTAAAGGGTCCCCGACGCTCTAAATCTGACCTGTTTTGCTACAATGAGGACATCCAACTGAACACTGAATATGAATGATCAATATGTCATAAACAATAAATGATTATGATGATTGCTTGTACTGAAAATCTCTTACAAATAAGTGCTGTGCTACTACTGTGGTGTCAAATGAGTGTC
Source organism: Yasuhikotakia modesta (assembly GCA_036877545.1). Lineage (NCBI taxonomy): Eukaryota > Metazoa > Chordata > Actinopteri > Cypriniformes > Botiidae > Yasuhikotakia > Yasuhikotakia modesta. The sequence goes on along the minus strand of JBAJNP010011806.1, from coordinate 9,674 downwards.
AAACTATTCCAGTATTTAAATACCATGATATTTACATTCTCCACACAAAAATAGATTTTGAATATTGTGGTATTATGTCTAAACTTACATTATTATGATGGAATATTTTTGATAGTGGTTGCTATGCAACAAAACACCTTACTTTCAACATAATAAGATTAGCATTAGCACATTTCACATATGCAGCCTTAACTGGTAAATTACTAGTAAATAGCTGTTAGAGATCATTAAACTATAGGTCATGTGTGAACGGGGCCTTTTCAAAATTACCAGTAAATTGGTCCTGGACCTTTACCAGTAAGAGATATTGTAACATTACTGGTAAATTACTGTGAATGCATAACAGGATTACCACTAAGCTCACAGAACTTGCTGACATAGGGGTTTGCTTTGAACCAACCAGAACACAGAGATGTTTGTCTAATCCGTTGGGTTTAAAGTAACACATTTGCCACTAACAATAAAAACATGAGCAAAAATACAAAGCGCATCATTTTTCCACACACAACACCGACGGAGGTGTGACCATTTAGAGCTCAAAATGTTCTTTTGGCATCTTACCCAAAAAAAGACAGAATGCACGCTTGCGTGAATGACACGTTTATGTATTTACCGGTAAAGTTATTCTGATAATTTACCAGGAATACTGTGTGAAAACGACTAGCAAAAATTCTATTACACTGCTGTGAAATGTAATTGACAAAATGAAAAATAAGCACAAAACAGCCTCGTATGCTAAGCTTCCCCTTCTCTTCCTCAGGCCGGAATATCAGCTAGCCTGCTGGTTTAAATGAACATCCCACCGTAGCGAAAGGGAGGCAGGATTTCTGTGGAGCACAGATGCTACGAATATCTCTCCCACAGCAAAGCAAATGTGTTATTCTTAGTGGTTTAATCACACAAACACAAAACACAACAAGCTCTCCGTTAAAGAGGCTGGATATTCAGTCTCTCCCCGGGCTTCGAGTAAAACAATATTCAGTAGACACAGTCTAAGCTTACGTTTCCCCAGTAACAGGTTACGAAGTGTGACAGAAACACATACACAGAGACGCAGGGAGACGCACATATGGCGTATGAGTGAGAGACAGACTTTGTTCAGACTCAAGATATTTTCCTCAGCTTATGTACGGCTACGTCTAGTCCCATTGCGCTTTCATTTCTGTCCTCATTCTCCACATATAGCCTGCTGCCCTACTATCCTAAATTTCTTAGCTAAAGAAAATCAGTACAGGTGACAGATTGTACTTTAAACCGATGCATACAGCCTACAACTCGTGGACAACTGGTACTTAATGTTAATGGTAAATGTTAACAGAAAATGTGACATTTTTATGAATACAAGGATATAACCAGGGGGGGAAAATGTAAGATGTAAAGACAGACACCACGTTTTTTTGAACTTCAGAAGTACTGTGGAGAAGATGGACTGGAGGAACAATGGCAATGACGTGTTTTTGACCAAGACAATGAATCTGTGTAAGCGTTTGTCAGTACTGTGTCCGAACACACACTAACAAGACCAAACCTGTAGCTATAACAAAAAAACCTCATCTGACAGTTAGTCTGCAACCTTTCCCAGGTCTTTAGAAACCTGCTCCACCTGTTTGCATTCATCTGCTTTACATATTAACGGCTCAGACCGGCACTCCTGACACAACATGTTGGGAATGATGGAGTCTGACCTAGAATGGGTAAAACCCTCATGTTTAGTTATCTAAATGGTGACATATCATACACTAATAGTGACTAACCCTAGGTGAAACCGTTTTCTTTTTGTTAGAATTTTATTTATATACTATTATTTCTTTTTAACTAATTATATTAGGACTTTACATATGAGGGCATCCCCAATGTCCCCAAAGGGAATGTTTTGTGTAGATTATTACACACACACACAAGTTCTACATGAAACAGAGACTATAACTGCACTAACTAGTGATTATTTTTTTCATTCAAGGGTTTCACCTGGACAAGCAGAATTGATCGTGGCTCAGAGGGGCAGAACCACAGTAAACACAGCTGATGTTGTTACACCAGGCCGTACGGCACCTTCAAGCTGCAGTCACAATGAAGCACAAAGGTAAACCCTTAACCGTGGACGGTTTTGCTTCAGGTGCAGAGTCACAATTTCCACAATTACTTGTTAGTGTTGGCAAGCAGCGGATCTGTACAGAGTCCAGCCACACGGACCTGCGGGCCAATCAAACCCCATTGAACATGAAGCATAACTGATCCCAGCTGCAGTCTACAGCCTCTAATAGGAAAACAAACAGAGCATGACCATATTTACTGGTGCTGGAGAGCAGCAATGCGCACAGACACTCTCAGCGCTCCCATTACTTAATGCAAACCTTGCCACCAAAAAAATGGAGCTAGCTGCAGTTAATATGGATGTATGGTGGATGGACCACCAGCAGTGCGGTAATAAACTGGATATGTATATATATATATATATATATATATAACGAAATGCCAGAGACTGCGGGCTTGTAAATAGTCACGACTTTCTTTAACTCTGCCGAGTCAAATCCAAAAAACGCACCGATGATCACCAACAATGGCCAGATGAAAAGCACGCGTCTCCATGCATCAACAACTGCCCATAAGGAATACCAATGCAGCAGCGATAACAAACGTAAATAAATCCCTGTAAATCAGAGAAAGATACGATCGATAGTCACGGAAAACCAGTTTGTTTGAATTATAATGCGCGAGGAGAGAGACAGTCTCACAAAGCACGTGCTCGCCTTCTGAATTTTACGCAGGGCGAAACGAATATAAAGAAGAGCGAGAGACCAAACCACTTTCATTGGGCATCTACGTTTATTTAAATAAAAACAGTTTTTAAACGTACTAACTGAAATACAAAAATATGGACTCCAAAAACAAGAGCATGTTTGTTTGATAACAGAATGAAAACAAAGGCTCGTGTGTCGCCGCCGGTAGAGGTTTCGGAGTGACTTGGATCGCAACTAATGCAGCTGGACAGATGCGCAATAACGCAGCTCCACGCCTCGCGTTTATTATTAAAGCTCTGAAGTTCAGCAAGACATTTAAATGCATCCTGGCTCCTTACGCGGCATCTGCCGCAGCGCGCACCGGGGCAAAGTGTTCGGGTGCGAATTTAGGGGGGCGGTATTCGTTCATGGGCGATCTGTGATGAGGGCTCACCTTGTTTTTATTTGTTTTTTATCTTTTTCCTTTTTAAAGGTACTGGATGACTTAAGTGGGGCCATCGGTTTCCACACCACAGCCAGATGGGGCGTTGTCTTTGCCAAAATGTACCATATTTCACACAAATACGCACGACCCTCCTAAAGTCATGACATAAAGGTAATGCTGCCCTCGTGTAAGGCATGCAGGGTCCCAATCGGTCCACGACGAGACCAGGAAACCGCCCTCATTCCTTTCCGTTCACCAACGACAGCTCTTTAATAATTCCACTGGCGTCCACCCGCCGTCTCTCCCGTATCATCTCCTCCAGGCTGCGGAACATCAGCGTGTGCACGGTGCTCTCGGACAGGTGCACCTTCAGGAAGTACCGCTGCTCGACCGAGTGCGCCTCCCCACCCGCTTTAAACTCCCGTTTCCCGAAACGGCACCAGGCAGCGAAACTTTCCGAGTTCGTCCAGCAAATCTCGCCGCTGCTCAGCCCCAGGTGCCCGCTCGCGTTCTGCATCACCAAATCGGCGGGCAGCGGCCGGTACCGGTAGCGATTGTTTACTATCCTGCCCTGCCGACCGCAGCTGATCTCAAACACGCTGTCTCTGCGGATCTCCCCTTTGTACAGGTGTATAACCTGGTCCTCCCCTTCAAATATGACCCAGTGCGGGGGTTGCGCGTTGGTCACCAACTCCAGCAGATCTCCGGGTTTGCACATGGTTAATAAAGTTTTCACAGAATAAACGTGTAGGTCCTCGTTTTCTCGCAGTTTGGAGTATATACATTCCTGGCAACAGAACGCCGAATATTCAATCTCTTTCAGGACTACCGGACCGTCTTTGCTTGGGCTGTTGTTGTCTTTAAAGCTATCCGACTGGGATCTATCGTCCAGTTCATCTTCCTCATCGGAAAAGAAATACGCCACGCCAACACGCAACTCGTCCTTCTCGATTCCGGATGGATCGCCGGTGGGTAGCTCGCTGTAGTTCAAGTGGGTGATCCGGTCCAGTTGGTTTCCCATCAATAACAGAGCAATGGAGAGACATGGAACACTGCTTCTGCAATATGAAAGGGCATATGAGTATAAGTCAGACCGCTTTGAAACCAAGCGTGCCTAGACAGCATATTTGGGAATCACTTGCACTCCGAAAGCAGCCAAAAGCCGCATGCGTTTATAATCCCGAAATATGGGGTCTAGCTAAGCAGCTCGTTTTGGAGACCCGGTTAAATGACACCTAAAACTCGCCAACTGAAGCCATGCGCACCTGGGTGCGTAAACAAGTCGGTGGATGCGAGCGCTGCACAAAGAGCCAAAAGGGCGAGTCAATGTTTAACAGCTATATAACATTGCGCTGCTCTTTATATCACATGGTCACGCTATGTCTTACAGAGCTGATAAAGTAAACCAGCTACGGGAGAGATCAAATCTCCAAATGTTGTTGCCCAAACGCGTCAACAAAAGGATCTATGAGCCTCTTGTTAATAAGTTAATAACACGACTAGAGATATGTTTCCACTATAACTCCAACGCATACAGAGATGGATGGATAGATACCTGCGTTATTCCCCTGGACTGTAGTCAATGGTCTTTTCGCTCCATCGGTGCTTATGCAGTACGTATCCCGCAAGGTCTCCAAACAAACGCGTTCCCCTTCTGGCACTACCACCCCGCTGCGTTTCCTCAAAGGTACACTGGATTCTCGTACACGTCGCACCGCCTCACTTTAAATACTCAAGAAAACTCCGCCCCCGACCGGCAGCACCGGCCCTCCTGACGGCGATTGGTTCAGAACCCTCATGAAAAACTTAAGACCTTTGCTCAGAGGCTTATAATATTACAGCTGTTTGTGTTGTTCACAGCCTCAGAGACCCCAAGGCTTTGACAAATAGTCCAATAGCACACATCCAGTCTGGAAATAGAGATATGTGGGGTGAGAGATTTATTAGAAGTCATTTTTGTGGCTGATTAGCCCATCAAATCAAGTTAGGCAAGTAAGTTCTTATATCTGGGGTGAGGATATATTTTATGAACAAACTTAAACCTCCAAATCAGCAGTCTATAGCCAGCTGACAGGGAACGTTCTCAGAACGTTCTCTAAAAGCTCTCTGAAAGGTAGCAAAAACAGTTCTTACAGAAGGTTAGAAGAATGTTTTTTATGTTATATATATAATATATATCCAAAACGTTATTTAAGGTTAATGCAACATCAAGAAAACTGGATGTTGTAAACGTTCCTAAAACGTGATGTTTTCCTTACTTAATGAAAACATTAGAGAAACGTTCTTACAACAAAACTCATTGACTGGGTAGGCAGACATCAGATTATATCTCCTCCATTCTATTTCCCCTCTGTGTCTCTCACACACATATATAACACATGTAGAGCAGCCGTCATGAGGCTCGGACGCTCAAGTGACTTAGTAATTCCTTGTGGCATCGTCCAGCCACTCATAATCAAGAGCGCTGGAATGAAATTCAGGGTCACACACAGTATTGACATCATGAGAAAGATGTTCTCGCTCTGGCGTAATATACCAAACGCCGTACACGGGGAGCATATACCTCACAAACAATGCACTTGAGTGTGTGTGTGTGTGGTGGGCTTGAAGTTAGAGTGATTTAGTTTATAATTATTTGGCCAAGACAGAACCAATTATCCCCCTATGAAATGGATCGCCCTCGTGTCTCAGTATTACAGCCGCTCGTGGTTATGCCTGCATGCGTGTTTAATATGTATAGATGCTCTGTCTATGTGTGTGATGGAGAGACAGAGATCATGTATTTGAAAGGCAGATGGAGAGTAGCCTACCTTAAAGAATCTTGATGCATTGGTGCACACATACATATACATACACAAACACGCTCAGAAATGCGACACGATTCAGGAGACTTTGAGAGGTGTCAAGTGTGGCGAATGCTTTCAGTGCATGTGCGCATGTTTCTCCGAGAACCAAAACAACATGGAAAAGAGGAATGGGAAACAATAGAGGCAAAGCGGGAATATCCATCAGAATTTTAAACTTCCTGAAATACAGAGGACTGCAGAGAAGCATGTGGTGATTAAATACAAACTCCAGGGAAAACAAGTGACACGGTTTAACAAAGGAGAGGAGGAAGGAGGGATGAGATGAGTGAAAGAAAATGAGGGAATGGGAAAAACATGGGAAGAAAAATGACTTTTAGGAAACAATGACCATGTGACATATATATATATATATATCACATGGTGGCATTGCCACAGGCATCATGTAAAAAATGACCAAAATAATGAATAATTTCACATGCAGTGTGATGAGTTTATGTATCGCATTGTGTTTTTCTTCTTTTCTTTGCTAGCATGCAGATAAACACAAATCCATGTTTTTTCTGTCAGGTAATATGTTTATAGCTTATATCTACTCTTATGTATATAAAATTTCTTTTGCTTGCTGTTGTTGTTATAAAAATCTGCTGTTATTATTCAGAATTAATATATAAGGTGCAAACCGTATATTGTATGTATACTGTAATACACTGTAATATATACAGCAGGTCCGAACACCAGACTAAACATCCACAACTGAAGTCATTTAAACCTCATTTAAACAAACAGAATGCAGCAGGTTTTACAGTGTAAACAAATGTTGAGTTTGACTTAGAATTAAGACAAAAAAGGACAAATTATTTATGATTCTGCAGCAGTTTTTTGGGTCACCAATTAAATGCAAGCAAATGTGTGACATTGACTAACTAACTCTTCACTAAAGAGTTTTTTCCTTGTTTGGTCAGATTTCCTTGTTTGCTTTCAAGTACACAAAACATTTTTGGCAAGTTCTCAAATCATTCCTGGATGACGGATTAGATCCATGCAAAAAATTTATTTAAATATGTATTTAAATACATTTTGTAAAAATGAACTTTTTGGAAATGGAAAGCAAATGGAAGCATTAGGGGAACGTTTGTACAACCTAAAATTGTTAGCTGGGACTGGGTGAACGCACTGTAACACACACCAGCAGTTGTTTCTGTTCTGTATGCACACACATGTTGGTAACGGCACACTGATGCGTTCATACATCATCCTGTCCTCAGTTCAGCTGCTATCGGAGAATTTTTCATACTTCAAGTGGTTTCTCAAAAGCGCTCAAAGAATATTAATTGGAATGCTGCTAGGAACTGTTGCTATCTGTTATGCCAAGAAAACGTCAACTTCAGACGTCCAGGAAGGGATGTATCTGATTTATCTGACCTAAAAATATCTCCAGTGTTAATCTCTCTCTCTCTTTCTCTCTTTTACTCACACACACATGCACACACACACATAAACAGACATGCATGCACACACACACACACACACACACACAAACAGACATGCACACACACACACACACACACACACACACACATAAACAGACATGCACACACATGCATGCACACACACACACGCTACTGCAATAATGCTGTCTAGTCTTTCAGAGTGACTCATAAGCACAAGCGCAATGGGGGACCATTCCAAACCATGTCTGTGTCTTAGGGGCACTGACCCCGTTTTAGACCACAGAGTGAGTTCAGCTTCCACGTCAAAATGACAATTTAATCCTTACCCTCGATACTTTTAGACCCCCAAGAAATAGTTGTACTTGTGAGATAGCATTATAGATTGCGTTCCCTCATCGGAGAGCAAGAGAAGATATTGACAGGTCTTCACCCATTTCCTTCAGGCCCTTTTGTGGAGCTCCCACAACACGCTATTGATGGAGCAGCTCAGTGACAGTTCATTCTCCTCTTCTGTGCTTTCAGCAGAGCTTTCCTTATTCACCCTTTTTTTCCACACCTCGATGCTATTAGCACGCCAGGCTCTGAGTCTTTATCTGAGATGAGTGCACTCTAAGCCCTAACACCCTAACTATCAGCCAGGCTATTCCATTTTGTGGTAGACCATCTTTGCGCAAATAACTATTATCAGGGACAGTTTCCTGTTATGTCCAGACTGCCTTCCGTAACATTTCATATGAGATTTCTCTTAACATCACCAAAACCTCATATGGGCCCCGGGCCTGCGCTGTCATATCCGGTCCAGCCGTGCTTGTAGCCCAGAGTTGTGTTCTTATCTGCCACTGGACCTGTTAGAAAGCCTGAAAAGAAACTAATGAAAGAGAGAGTTTGAAATGACTGCTGGTTTGGAGAAAATGAGCTAATAACTAGCTGTCAAGGACAAGGGTTAATGCAGCGGGTGAGGTAGCCGCTTTAGCAGATGGACATTTTCTTCAGAGACGCTTAAAGTATGTCAGAGAATTAATAAAGGCTGTTAAATTATAAGCTTTGGTTTTGAGGCCTGTCTAATGATTAAATACATTTGCGTGTCACGCACCAAATGGAAAATGTCTGAGGAAAAAATAGCACGACAGCATTTAACCTGTCCAGAGCAGCTGTGTTTGCGTGATGTTGAAGCGAACAAGACTGAATAATCACTAGCAAGAACTTTGGAAAAATAATTACAATGTAAATGTTAACGGTGGATCCAGTTGTTTATCTTTTGTTACAGAAACATGAATTTCACACATGCAAAAAAAACATGATCACACAAGGAAAACATACATGAGATTAACTTGGAAATGTTCCAAGATTACACATGTGGGCACATGTGAAACTGTGGAACACATAAAAGCAGACAAAAAACATGATTGGATGTGAAATGTGTGGTTCTGGAACATTTACATGTGGATCCCATGTAAGCGCTCGTGGGAAGCGTGTTGTGCCGTTTTTGCACATGTGAAGTTCATGTGTCTTTTCTGTGATTTGATGTGACTGAACACTTTAACCTGCCAGAGAAGTCAGAACAAGAACCAGCGTCCCTCATAATGCTTGACCTTCATTATTATTCAACAGTCCCTCGTCTGACCAAAGACTAAACAGGCGGCCATGTTCCCCAGAACGTTTTTGCCCATCTATGTGTTAAAATGAACACTGTGACTTTTTCTGGACAAGGGTGAAATTTTGGTGTCATCCAAACGCACAGGAAGAAATGCGGGAAGATCGGCACATTCCATTTCCTCTGACAACATAACAGCCCCCTCCAGCCCCCCCCATCCTTCAAAACCAGTTTGCTGCTGTTGTTTTTTTTCTCGTGGCCCCTGACAGACATGCTTATAGTTCTTCTCAGATCAGAGAGCCTCAATGCTACACTCTCTGGGGGGGAAGCAGTTAGCGGGGGGTAAAGTGTCAGCCTCGTGACAGGCTCAAAGACAAACAAAGTTAACAATTAAATGGCGCTGAATATGTGTCGTTGTAATTCTGAGTTGATTTGTGACACACTCACGTTTCAGACAAGTTGATGTTTAACTAGTGCCTGTTAAACAAACACTAACATGAGTTTTGCATGTCAAAAGGTTGTTGTGTGGCGTTGCTGCCTGAAGGCAAACAGACGTTTATCAAATGTGATGCTTTTAGTAGGAGATTACAGGTCCAAGACAGAATACAGCAAAACATATTGTTGTGTCTTATTTTGCTTTAAATGCCTTCTACCATT
>JBAJNP010011805.1:0-14226 GCA_036877545.1 Yasuhikotakia modesta | reverse complement strand
CACACACACACACACACTCACACACACACACACACACACACACACACACACACACACACACACACACACACACACACACACACACACACACACACACTCACACTTGAACCACTTGTTTTTTTATAACACAGAATATGCATTAAAATGAGTTTTACTGAGTTCAGGGAACAACAGACATAAAATAATAAAACACGTTTGTAACAAAATTATTTTAGAAAAGTAACAAATTTGACCTAGATGCCTTTTACATGTATTTCATCCCATAACATTATTATACAATTATTAGTACATTTTTACATTAACATTAATTCTAGGTTTTATCTTCAAACATAAAGTTTAAACATTGCCATTAAATCCAGTCATTCTGTGATAGTTATTAAACTAATAAATACATCAAATAGATCATGAGCTGTTTGCTCTTATTTATGCTGAACTAAAACTTTGGGGGTCTGTTGAGAAACAGATTGTGTTGAACAGCCTCAAGCGACCTCTAGTGTCACAGAATGGGATCGTATATAAATGCATCTCACACACGTTATATTATTATATTATAGGTGAATATTGTTTGGGTTTTTCTGCGGTGCATGTGCTTGTTTTCAACATGCATGTCTGCGTTTCTTATTGTTTTACAACAAACAATCCTGTCTCATTTGAGAAACAATCACAGTAAGACAGATGCACTTTATTCTCATGTTAAAGACTGTGTTATTCATGTGTGTGACAATATTGTTTAGTTTGTTTAAAAGTCTTCTGCACGCTTATTGTTATGCATAAATGCAGTTTAAAGTAAAGAAACGTGTATCACAAAGACACAGGTGTTGCTTTTCTGAAACTACATTCACAGAGAACAATGTCTGGTCCTCACCACACAAAGGTTGTGCTTTAGGGGAAAAGACTGAATAGTTGTACCTTCTTCTGCAGGTAACATTTAGATAACATCACGACCCGTGTAACTCTCTGTGAGTGTTGATGCAGAAAGATGAGACGGCATCAGTCCATCAGTGGCTTCTGTCTCTCAGAGGAACTTTAAACTCACATCCAGTCATTGAAACTCTCATCTGTGTGTCAGGTGGACCTGCAAACCATCAGTCACTCTGTCAGGTTGATTTTTCACCTTTTCTTTCGTTTTCAGACCTTTCCCAGTGAATTTCTCATAATTGAAGTTGCTGCAGTGTGAAAATGAGAGGAAAAGATCTCTGGTTGTTTTTAAGCATTAGTAAAGCTCAGTTTTCAGGGCTCAATGAATAAATGTATATTATTGGATACCGACGTTTGTATTTATTATAATAATTTATGAGTGAGTGACACGTTTTGTTCAGTCGTATCTATATCTCCAGTGAAAACATGGGCTGGATTTCTGCTGTAATTGGTCGGTCCATTAATGGTTTTATGAATTTTGAAGACCGCCCCAGTCCAAAATGATTGACAGCTCTCAGCAAATACATCTGATGTGGAGGTTATTGCTGTTTAATGTATGTATGTATTATAAATGAATCCACATCTGTGCATAAACATGTCGATGAATAAGGAAATAGAAATGGAGGAGAAATATTTGGTCTGGGTTTGGAATATAAACGGATGGATGGATGGATGGATGGATAGATAGATAGATATGGCTGAACAAATTAGTTTATAGACACGTTGTTTTGAATATATAAATATTTTATTTAACATTTCCGTATTTTTAAACAAACAAAACCATGAATCTGATTCGGTCTTACACACACTGGATTATGATTATAGAACCATTAAAGACCCATCAGAACCAGAACTCCTGTTAAACATTAAAACAATAACTTAGCATAAGTTAATTAATTTAAAGAATTGTTGTGTAAAATAGATTTAAAATGGAGGCATGACAAGCAAAGATCTAGTAAAGATCTCTGTGAAGATGCTTTAAAGGACGGTCCAAACGCTCAGGAGAGAAACCAGCAGGATAACCAGACGACCGTACAGAACCGCAGCCCCGGACGCTCTCGTCTCTGAATCCCACGAATCTGTAGATGCGTTCAGAACAAGGTTTAGTTGCACGAGAACGCAAAACCGAAAAGCTTTTGCATACACAGCGCTCACAAAACTGGAGGGTGGAGGTGAACCGTTTACCTGAAATATTTTCAGCCAGAACCAGAGGACCCATTGAAATGGAGGCGCTGTCATGGAAGTCCAGAGACCGGCCCTCTCGCTGGTGGCATCCCGGGTAACAATGCTAAATTTTCAGATAATTTTACATGAGACATTTTAGACGTTCAAATCAATGCAATAAAACAACCCATGTTACAAGGAGGTCATGACATTAGTTTAAGTTAGGAGGGAACCTGGAAACTCACCGCTGTGCAGTTGGTGCTGGTGAGGAGACACAGGTGGACAGAGCAGTGCAGGTAAACTTTGCTGGAGTTGGAGGTGAAGGTAAACATTCTGAAGGAGAAACGGCTGGATGGAGAAACGCCGTTCTGCAGAAGCTCAACTGTGTGGTCGTATGAGTTCGGACACCTGTGAAGATGGACCTAGTTAGTTGCTCGGTATTTGATCAGGCTGTTGAATTTTCAGTTACTCGATTTAAAACTTAAGAAAAGTTCAGTGTGAGAGTTTGTGTGGAAGAGCGACAGCATCACACAGTTCTGACAGGATCTAAGAAAACAAATTCAGTCATGCTCTTCATAGTAACGTTTGTATTTCGTGGTCTCTTACTCTCCAGTGATGAGATCCCAGCGCAGACTGTGGTCAGGGTTGTTTTCAGGTGTAGCCCAACACGTGTCGATCACCGTGGCAAACTGGCGACTGTCGACACCGTTGACACGGACCTCGACAAACATCTGCTGGTTGAGCTCAACGTTCACGCTGCCGGTGAAGGGCCGTTGGAACGCCGAATCCTGATACGGAATCATTCGGACCTGATACGTCCCTTGACCAACAGGCAGGTGCCTGTGTACAATGCTGTTGAAGAAAAGATCGTCGTTTTTTGGCTAAATCTGCATTTTGAGTTTTGAAGAATATGACCACATTCACACGTTTTATGGAATTATAATGCACAGTATTATTCCCACCTCTCCAGTGGGTTGATTTCCATGTTCATGGACAGCGTTTGGGATTGGGGATACACACAGCTGAAGGACAGTTTAAGAATTCCCTGTCTGCTGATGAGGCCTCTGTTTGAGCCTGTTATTCCGTAAACAAAGTTCTCATAGATGAAGTGAGAGCCGTTGGCCTGCGGACCACAAACGCAGCATGTAAATTCTTTAGTTTTTGCATTTTAAAAGCACTCCTTTGAAAGCAGCTTTTGAGAACGTTAAAAGACTCCAGATTAAGCAAACTGTCCAATAAAACGTACTTAATTGTAGCCAATTTTAATTTTCAGAAGAAAATCAGTCAGTTATTTGAGCGTGTTTTACAGAATCTAAGTAAGGAGTCTTACCACAAGAGTTGTACCACAGATGTGATCATTGTTATCAAAATGAAACTCCACTCTGCCGTCCCGAACCGTTCCTTTGCACGCAGGGTCACTCAGATGAAGACCTTCCGCTGCAAAACCAGCTTCAAAGAGCTGACAGCGAGACAGAGACAAAGAGCCAGTGCTGCTCTCACAGGTTTCAGAGAAGTCTGAGGGAAACCAGACAAAGACACGGATTAACACGAGCAAAAATAAAGCAAATCAACATTCGACATTTCCTTGAGAATAAATGATTCCAACCGAAAGATTCAGGTCTGGGATGGTTCTCGTTGCAGAAACAGCCGCGAACGCCGTTGTTCTCTCCACACCATTCATCCTCGGTGCAGCTGAGTCCAGAACAGGGGTCTGTCGCAGCTAAGAGGGCCAGAGAATCCGTTAAATGTCTAATGCATTCGTGCCACATGTTGGTAACTGTAATACAAAGTTAAGGATAAAGACTTACGGCAAGGCAGACCGGAGCTCCAATTTGAAATCGGAATGCCCAAGATGACACAAGCTGCCTCATACGCATGAACGGCTGAATATAAAACACCGTTCTCAGGTGTGAGGACACACAGGTCGTACACGCAGGAGTGGAAGTAAGGCGCGGGGTCGATGTGAAGATGGCACTGCTGGAAGGGGCCGGTGGTGTTGGTGATTATGCTACAGAGCTGGGAATATTCCTGTCTGAAGGGACACTCCTCAGGGTCAGGCGTCTCGTGATTGGCACCACAGCTGAAAGACAACAATCAAAGAAAAGAGAGAACAATTAAATGGCTATAAGGTTTGCATTTTTAAACTCAAACACTGAAATCTAATTGATTTGCTTCCCTTGAATTTTTGGGACTTTTTCAAAGTTCCACATTTCTTACCTTGGTGTGCTGGTGTTTGATGTCCAGCTGTTGCCAAAGACAACATCGTTGACCGCAAGGTCCCCACTGGGCATCGCTTTATCATCTGCAGGGTCTCCGTTGTAATTGCCACACATTCCACAAACAGACCCATGGAAACCTCGGCTCAGTCTGACTAAAAGGGTGCTGTGACCGTCAAAATGGACCGTCAACTTGTTGAGAGCATTCAGGACCACAAAGCCCTGCTCCTCACGTACCTCTACAAGTTCACTGGTAACAAAATCTGGTGATTGAGCTTCCTGTCCATCAACCTGGAGGAAGGTTAGATGAATGAAAACAAGAGAAAGATCAAAAAAACAGGTCAAATACAATGTATTTGTATTGGGATCATTTCAAACGGAACTTACTTTGACTATTCTGTTCTGCTCAATAGTGATGTGTTCCTGTTCCCCGTGCTTAGACAACCAGACATCGACTACAGACACAAAGCTCACTGCCGTGTGTCCACGGTGTCTGTTGGTAGCCACCACACGAAACTCCAGGTCTTCATCGGTGACATTACCACAGGTGTGAACGATCTCATAAGAACATGCTCCCTGTAGGATTGACACAAATTTCCCATTGGTCTCTAGTCTCTTTTTGGCACTTGCAGTCTTAGTCATTGCAATTAGTTTATACCTGAAAGTGGGTCATCGCACCATCAAAGGAGAGGTAGTGAGGATCGCCCCACACAGAGCACATGGACATATCTCCGTAACAGCCACGACGGCCATTTCTGACCTCACACTCCGTAGTCGACGGGCAAGACGATTCAGAGCAAGTCAACTGACCTGAGCCGATACACTCGCAGTGTTGATGACATTCTGAGTCCCAGAACTGTTCACCAATCTACAAAAGCAACAACAATGATTCATGAGACAAAAAGTGTGTTTACTATGAATCTGATAATTGTATCAGACCCATAAGCGTCTTAAAAAAAGGGACGGTTTTAATCCTCACCATATAGTAGAAACCATTGTGCGAACAGCCGCATTGTTCTGCTGGAACACAGAGGGGTCCGCTTCTCACGAATCCAGCGCTACAGAAACATCCTTCTGAGCACATTTGTTCACAACTGGGCTCAGCGCTGGAGCACGAACGGCCACAGTCTGTTCCACAAAGCTCATACTGACTGTGGTTTGCGCAAATCATGGCTGTCAAAGTAACAAAAAAACGATTACCACCATTGTATTTTGTTTAAGATGTAAAATAATGATTATTTAACAAGCAAAGCGATTTAATCGGTGGTTTAACCGGATAGGTGGTCTCTAAATGTCAGCCCACTTCCTCCAAACACTTACCACATGATGCAATTTCTCTCCAGGGATGCACAACAGCATTGGCTGACTGACAAGCACTCACATAGGATTGGACAGAGCGACACAAGACACCATTATTGTTGTCCGAGAGGCACACATCAAATACACAGGCACGGAAGTACGGTTGTGGATCTACTATGACATGACACGGGCTGAAGGGGCCTTCGCTATCCATGATGATCTGACAGAGGGCCTGAGCCGTGGTCAAATCTTGGCACGTAGGGCAGTTGTCGCCACAACCATTACTGCATGGAATGCCCTCCTCAACCCTCCATTCTGCTCCAAACTGGTCTGCTGAAAGCTCTACTGAACCTGAAGGAGTCATAAAGTCATCCTCCATTTGACCATTGAAGTTTCCACAGAGTCCACACATATGTCCACTGTATTCTCCTGAGACATTGACTGTCACTGCCCAGGATCCATAGATCACCCTTACACCAATGTTGGTTTCAACAAAAATGTCCTGTCCAAAGGTGAATACCCTGACAGAGTCGAGTATGACAGGCATGTTTCTGATCTCGCCATCAACCTGAATTAAAAAAAAAACCCAAAGACTTATACACCCATTCAAGGAAATCATACCAGGATGTACTTGTTCTGACTACAAATTAGTGTGAAAATAAGATTAACGTGGCCCATAATAAGCTTAGTGGACAAGACTTGCTTACCATAAGAGTAGAATAGCCATTCAGGTCCTGTGACATGTGGATGAGATGCCCAGAGATGTTGACAAAGACCTCAACAGTGACTGACACTGAGAGTCCCTGCCAAGCTTCGTTTCTTACATCAACCTGGAAGTCTGCCAGATCTTCAGAGTTACATACTTTGGCTAGCACGTATCTGCAGGTGCCCTGAAAATCAAACGTGGTTCTGTCAAAAGAGATATAATGGGGGTCTCCTGAAGCAGAACAGCTAGACGACTGAGGTGGAAGGCAGACATATTCTTCATCCTCCAGTAATTGACATGTGACATTTCCTTCATAGCAAACACAGAGAAAGCAACGCTCGTTTACCCATTCCTCTCCATGTTGTTGACTGCGTCCGGCATGGTGACAAATGTTTGGGTCATCACCCCCAAAACAAGTCATTGTCCTGTTACTGCAAACACATTGCCTCCCATCATCCAAATTCGTTGTTTGTCCCTCAACGTAATAGAATCCCTCGAAGCTGCAGCCACAGTTCTCCTCAGGCACACATTCCTCACCACTGAGGATGTAGCCATTATCACAGATGCAGCTCTCGACGCTGGGTAAGGGACAGTTTGTTGGGGCCAAGGGATCACTGCAGGTCGCTGGACAGCTTGTTCCTTGAGGCTCAAAATGACTGTTGTTAGGACAAGTGATATCTGGAAATGAAGGGTGTAAGTACAATTACGCATCTCTGTGACCTTTTAAGTTACACACAGACTTTAAGTTCAATGCAAAATGTAAGCAAGAAACAACAAGGTTCTTACCACAGAAATTATTCTGTCTCCAGTGGCCAAGTTGTACACCGTGCTGCTGGCACTGCTCGGTGTACATATGAAGAGCCTGGCACAGAACATGCTCAGACTGTTGTTCTAAGCAAAGATCAAAGACACAGTTTTCCTGGAAAGGCTGCGGTGAAAGCACAGAATGGCAGGAAGCAAATGGGCCAGAAACATTCTCCAGGATCCCACAGTTGGTTGCATTGCTGAAGATTGTTATATTATCATGCCCACAACATGATAAATTTGTGCAAACCTCTTCAATGATTTCAGGGCCAAGCCCGTCTTCCACCATCCAAGAGTTGGCAAAGTGTATTACTGAGCTCAGCATCTCCCCAGAAGGGGAACGGAAATCATCTCCAGCGTTGAAGTTAAAGTTCCCACAGAGACCACATGTGGCATTCTGGTATTCGTAAGGAACAGCGATGGTGACCCAAAAATTTTTATTATATGTAACAACAAGACCGAAGTCTGTACTGATGGACAGGCCAAAGCCTGAGTGATAGACGTGGATGGAGCCATTGTGCAGACTGAATGGTGTTAGCCTAAAGGTTCCGTTAACCTAAACAACATTGACAAAAGATAAATGAATAAAACAGACAATCAAATAGAAGTGTCAAGATTTCAGCAGTGCAGTGATGCTAACCTTTGCCTCGTAATTGTGACCCTTGACCAGTTCAATTTCATGATCATACACGAACACTCTGACCATCCGAGCCCATGATGCGCGTGAACTAATACGCTCATTTTGGACCTCGATGCGATAGTACGTCAGATTGTCTCTGCAAGACTAAACATGAATCCAAATTCAGAATCATTACAGATAACCAACGTTACCAAATATAGTAAGAACAAACCTGGGAGACGATGTAAGTTCTTGTTCCTTGAAAGTCAAAATGGCCGCCGTCTAAGGTGTAATAATGAGGATCTCCAGAGATTCTGCAGGTTTTGCGCTTAATGTTCTGACAAGAGTATTGAAAAGGAGCTCTGCGACATGCCTGGGAATAAGTGCAGGGTTCCCGGTTGCATTGGAGGCCTCCGCGTCTGCAGGTGCATTTTTCCTGGCAGGTGCCATCGGTCCAGAAAGAATCTCCCATCTGCACTGAGAAACCTGGAGAAGACAGACTGGAATGAATTATGGACATCTGAAATCATCTCCTCAGATGCTTCGCCTGATACCTACAACCATGGTACAGATTTCATTTGATGTAGGTCATTTTATAGTGCAGATAATGGAAGATCCAGGGTATGTGACATTGTGACATTACCTTTATAGTGACAACCAACCCGGACCTGATCTGTTCTGAACGCCCATCGGCCTGTAACATTGATGTTGGTTGTGTTTGGTAGCAATGTGATGTCATACTGTATGGTTTCAGCAATTGAGAAATGGTGACTTGAGTCGTCTGTGTCGTAACCGGCCTGATATTAACACAAACATCCGGATGGCTGTTTAATCAGACAGTCACAGATGATACAACCTTGTATACATTTGTCGTGTTGTGCATACCTGTACAAAATATTCTGTTGGAGAGATTGAGCCGTAGTTCATGAAAACAAATGACTCGTGGCCGTTTGAAATCAAAACCACTTGGAAAGATGTGTTCTGTAAGAAAGAGACAGGACACTGAACGCACTGGCCAACAACCTTCTGTGTCTATTGAAAGAAACAAATCAATCCAAAAAATTTAGCATTGCTGTTGTTAGTTAAATGTCTTTTTGGGCAGGAGGAACATGAGTTGGGTTTCTTACGGTTCCTGAATATGGGTAATATGCCACTTTATCCCATGTTGCAACGAAGACGTATGAAGGCTCAAAGCTCAGGCCAGGAAAGTACTGCTTTATGTCTTGTGAGGCCTGACTCAGGACACTGCCAGAGGTGTACTGCTGATACGAGATAACGCCGTTCCCACGATTATCAATATCAGTCCAGAATGGAGCCACAAGGTCTTTCCCACTATAACCCGGGAACTCGAATGGACTGTAACTGTACCAACTGTCATCAAATGTCAGGAACCCGTTGTTGTTGACCTGAAAGATTAGTGAATTTATGAACAGAACATTTATTTAAAAAAAACTAAAAACAGAACCATCCTTTATATTGTTCTACAATAGTCTGAGGTAAAACGAATTATATCTAAATGTTTTCGTATTTAGTGTTTGCCACAGGATCACACTTATGATCTTCAGTTATTAACGCATTAATTAAAGCATACAATCATTAAACGTTGACCATTCAGACTCATTTTCTAACACTTATGCTGCAATCCATAACTTTTTGCCATCGTAATTCAAAATTCATTCTTGTATTGGACTGACTTACGTAGACGTGGTTGTAAGGGTGTCCGAAAAATCTGAACGGTCGCCGGAGGTGAATCCTTACAGAACTGCCATCGTCGACTCTAGCGTTCACCGTGTCTCCAGATCCAAACGGATAAAACAGGCTGTCGGTACCGATGCTGTCGCCTGGAACAAAGAACACAGATTGTTGAGGCTCAACTCAACATTGCTCTCACCGCTGCTCAGTTTTCTCAGGCCACGTTTTGTCCTGCCACAGGTTTCAAACCGCAGAGCCGTTTATAGTGAAGAGGTTTAAGACTTTCTTAAGAATAGATCTAAAGAATAGATGTAATATTTTACACCGTAAACAGGTGTAAAATATTACCAGTACAAGATTCTAGTGTCAGGTGTGAAATTAAAAAGCTTTAAAGACTCACCAGCCAGCAGCACGACAGACACACAGAATGAGATTAAAAACCTCATTGTGACAAAACTTCCTCGCACCTGCACACAAAACAGCTGATGTTTATTTCTGATACAGCGAAACTACAATTCTGATTTGAAAACAGGAATATTCACGATTTCCTTAAAATTAAAAATGCATATTCATATTTCAATATATTCATAAATACATAAAATAAAACGAGGAGAGCGCTTTACCTGAGATCACGCTTCTGCAAAGGAGATTTCAGGAGATCGTCTGTTAAGGGTTGATTGAGAACTGTGATGCTGAAACGCACGTCTCATCCTCTTATATTAATCTAATACATGTGGGCGGAGCTAACAGTGGGCGCCAAACATTTTTGCAGACAAACATTTTGAAATTATGGTTTTCATATGCAATACGTTTCTATGAATTAAGCTTAAGTTCGTATGAATGCAGATGGAATGATGACAAGATAATTAGAAGCTAATTAAAATATTTCTACCCACCCAACCAACCACACACACACACACACACACACACACCTAGAAACATCAACACAAATGCAGTATTAGATTGTTAATATTAATCTGCTCATAGACAAAAGTGATTGCAAACACAGACCACATATTAAAAAAAATACATAAATGCAAAACCAGTAGAAATATGGATTGAAATAAATTGCATTCATAAGGACTGCTCTACATTTGAAAAATCATTTACTGATTATGTTTTATCTTTGTAAAGCATAACTGCCCTCAGTTTTCATTCACTTATTGAAAAATATTAAGTTAACTTGACAATATGCATGTGAGGTTTTCCTTTGTTTTGTTGTCGTTTGTTTTAACGCTTAGATGAATATTTCTGTGAAATGTTTGTATGTAAATGATACACCCTAATTTTCTGAGAGTTCTTTACAAACGGTTCTCGGTTTTTCAAGAATCAAAGGTGATATTTTAGCCTTAATACAACATCTCAGTACATTTCAGACTTACATTTAACAAACGCAGAGTAACGTTTTTATTATAAAACAGAAGTTGCATTTTTAATAAAAAACATTACTCAGCAGTAAGAGAAACTCAGTTTATTATTTATATAATACATGTAAATGTGACCTACAAGTATTAATTATGTGTTCAGGTGACATACTGAACAGGTTAATTGTCTGATCAATGGAAGAACCACAAAAATTCTTTCTGTAGAAAATAATTGTTGCTTTCAGAGAACAGAAAATTTCACACGTCATCAGAGGTGCAGCGGCGCTCATTAAACCATCAATCATTACAAGTGGAGTTTACTAGTGACTTGTGTTCAAGAAACTTGTGTTGAGTTCTCTGTACGCATTTTTACAGAGACAACAGAGAAAGTTTAATTGATTATATTCAGATCAATTTGTCACAGAGAGCTGAAGAATAAAAAACAATTGAAAGATTATTCTTAAATCCAACGGCATATCAAACACAAGCTGTTTTCCAGGGGGATTATAAGACGAATTATTGACTAGCTGTAATATGTGAGGTCAAAACAACAACTATATAACCTCGATTTCAGTGTTTTCTGCATTTTGATAAATGTGTCAATTTTTAGCAAGCGCAGAAATTATGAATTGTGTTGCTCTTCTTCCATGTAAGTAACCACCTAAACTAAACTGATCGCCAACCAAAGAGAATATTAAACGTTTATAAACGTTTAGTTAACACAAACCTTTCTCTTTTCCAGTCATAAACAATGCAAATCTTTTTCCACGGCCATCTTACATAATCAAGCAGATACATAAAAACAACATGACAAGAAATGTTCAATAATTGTTTTGCATCTCGTTTAAAGTTGCGATCCACATTTTCTTCAGATATTAAGTACATAAATCCTCAAACCTGATTTACAATAATATAATATATATACATTTACGATGTAAAATAACCTGTGATGTTATGTTTCAAACAGACAGATGGAGAGGCAAACATTTTCTGTCAGTAAAACTGCTCAGCTTGTAGTTACAGACACGCTCATCAGAACTCAGGTTACTACAAAGTTGTCTGTTCTGATCTGGTTTGATTTATTTAGATTGATTTGATGTCATTTGTGCAGTTTAAACACAATGAATGGCTTAAATACCTGAGGTTGTGCAGGTTAAAGGTGGCGCTCCTCATTTCTCCCAAATTACTCCTTCGTGGTTAATTATACAAGTAATGTCCTAATCGCACGTTCTGGCATGTGAATGGGTGGACCACTGTCACACTGGTTCTGACTGGCCTCACCTCTCATTAAAGGATTGTGTGAAAACTTTGAGGTTCTAAGAAGTGGCGTTTTAACACCCCATCTGTTCTTCACATCCTCCATTAAAGATCATTGTAACCGGCGCCGCCACATTCCTTAAATACTTCAAAACTGAAAGCAAAACATTTAAAGGTTTTAACATTGAAACAAACTGCAAAACTCACTCTGATGAACGCTAAAGCTCTTTAGATTTGATTTTATTTGCAGAAAGCATTGATAAAGGGACCACATGCTGACTGAAGCTGCTGTATGTACCACGTTTATGATTTTGAAACAAAAATCAACGTGTTAAGCACAATCTCATGAACAATAATTCACTTTTGAGGCTGTATAGAACAGTTTTAAGACAATTAAACCCGCATACAACCAGTGTGACAATTAAATACAAACACTTATTTCCTGCGAACACATCATCATCATCACCATCATCATCGGAGACTGATATTACATTCAATTCTCTGTATCGATATAAAGATCATTATTGTTTCTATAGTTTAACGCTGTTAAAATAGGTTAATGGTGGATTTTCAACAGTGACACAATTGCTAGCAAAACGCAGCTAAAACAAACACATACATGCATATAATATAATACAACTGCTGACACACTTTTGAAACTTCTCTCACTGGTTCTCCACTAATCTGATGGATCACCTGTTATCACACCTGTTATCTCACCTGTTATCACACCTGTTATCACACCTGTTATCTCACCTGTTATCACACCTGTTATCTCACCTGTTATCACACCTGTTATATGAGGAAAATCAATGGACGGCAGGTGGCGCTGCAACACGCGGTCCTGTGGGTCACGTGACCAAACAACGCGCTTAAAGCCAACGATTTAAAACTTTACAGCCACGATTAAAGTTAAAAACTACAAAAGTTAAAAATCACAACTACAGCAATAAAACACGTAATAATTAGTACAAACGTGTATCGTAGCAAAAATAAACCACAAACAACACAACAGTTGTATGTGTGTATATAACGTTATTAAGTTCATATTAAACAATGTAAAGTTTTCTTGTGTGCAGCATTAAACTTTCACAGCGTAGTGCGTGTTATTTAAGGGTACAAACCATTCATGACCTCATGTTTTAACTTCTTTTCACGCTCAAGCGCTGGACAAATATGTGCTTAACACACCCGGAAGTGCCCCGCGCGCATCCGGTTCGCGTTAACACAGCCGTCATGAATATTCATGACGCAGCGCGCGCCGGCGAACGCAATTGGCGCAGCCTCACCGCGTGCTAATTAATATTCACGAGCCGGCCTTCGCCGTAGTAGGGTTGGCGGTCCGGTCACCTGCGTCACAGGTGAGATCCGGCCGCGGGTCCGAGCAGCTGCGGGTCACGCGATGGGAAACTCCGAGTCCAAACTGGTGTTCAGGAAAGCTGTCGTTCAGCTCACCACCACCACACAGGTGAGGGGTCTCTGTTTGCTCTCATACGGGTGTCAGGGGTCTAACAGATGGGGTCCCACTAACACCGTACAGCGTTTAAGAAACCAGCTGCTTTAACGCCATGAGTTTGTGTGTTTTTGTTTGTATGTCTAATGTAAATAAAATACATTTGATCCATGAAAATCCCTTAAAATGTCTTTGCAACGAGCAGAAAACACTTCATGGTGTTTCTTATTAATATAATGCTATAAATCATTCGGTTCTGCTTGTGTCAGTGGTTGTGTTTGGAGATAAAACATCACCGTCCATACAAACATAACAAAAACCTCTGAGATGTAATTATATATATAAAGCAAAACGTGTCACAAACCTTTTCTTGTGTCATTAAGTATTAAGTGTGAGTATTGAGTGCATGTGTCTGTATTTAGTCTCACAGTAGTCTCAGATGAACTGTGTGTGAGATGTGTGTGAGATGTGCGTGAGATGTGCGTGAGAGATGTGTGTGTGTGAGATGTGTGTGTGAGATGTGTGTGTGAGATGATGTGTGAGATGTGTGTGTGAGATGTGTGTGTGAGATGTGTGTGTGTGAGATGATGTGTGTGTGAGATGTGCGTGAGATGTGCGTAAGATGATGTGTGTGAGATGATGTGCGTGAGATGATGTGTGTGAGATGTGTGTGTGAGATGATGTGTGTGTGAGATGATGTGTGAGATGATGTGTGAGATGATGTGTGAGATGAT
>JBAJNP010011804.1:0-14227 GCA_036877545.1 Yasuhikotakia modesta | reverse complement strand
CACACAAACACACACACTCAAACACACACACACACACACACACACACTCACTCAAACACAAACACACACTCAAACACAAACACACACTCAAACACACACACACACACACACACACACACTCACTCAAACACACTCAAACACAAACACACACTCAAACACACACTTTTCTGCTTAATTATAGCTGGTATTTCTCAGCTGTCATCAGTTTTATCTGATTGCGTCTTTCTGTCGTTTTTAGACTTTTGGCTTCTAAATCACATGTGATTACTGGATCTCACTAGTTTTCAAAGACTACAATCTGACAGAAAACGCAATCAAACGTAATATTTCATTACTTGTATTTTTGCGTTACACATATTGCCTGACGGCTGATGAAAATTATACAATTTTCAAGATAACATGTCATGATTCAATGAGGAAATCACTTGAAAAGTTGTCCTGAAAGCAGTTGTTTAGAATTTAAACTGCAGGTAACCTGTAATGTCCTGTTTTAAACAGAGATGGCAGTAGAGAGACAAAAGTTATAGTTTACAGATAATTTAAAAATTAGCTAAAAAGTGACAAATTTATGTTTAAACATCTTCATGATCAAACATTCAGGAAATGCAAAGATTTGAGAAAACAGAAATGCTTCTCTAGTGACTTTACAGAGACCAGATTCTTCCTGTTGTTAAACTGTTGATCCGTTTATTTTCTCTTCTTGGCAAATGTTTCTCTTAACTGTCAGGTTTTACCGAACGCTAACAGTCTGAGTTTGTGCTTTCCTTAAAAGTCCCTTTTGACTCGCTGCCGGGACATCAAACGAACATTAAGAGTCCCTCAGGCTCCAGAGAAGAGCTCAAATATTGTTCCTCAGAAAAATATCTTTTCTTTCAGATCTTTCTGATGCATCTCCTGATTAATAAAGATGAACAACGATCTACAGACAGTGAAACAGTGGGGAGCCGTGATTAAGACACCGGTTGTCGGCACATTTGCCTCACAAAGCGCAAACCTTTGTATGAGGGCGTGCTGTGAAAGCGACTTAAAACAATAATTTTCAAAGTAAAAATAGAAAATGGGTCAGTAATGAATTATTCATGCAGGTTCTCAGCTCACCTCTGATGTATGTGATGCCCTCCCAACAGCATCTGACAGAACATCCACCGACCTCAGGCTCAGCTAATGCCCGGCCGGTGGGTTTAACTCCTCCAACTTACACTTCAAATCCCTGAGGAGCAAAACAAATAAAAGAGAGGCAGAGGCTCACAATAATAGAAATGTTTGCACTGATGCGCTGTTTGTTTGCACACTTTTAATGTGATGTTTTAGTGCCTGAAGAATTTATGCAAATCAGGTGAAAGGTGAACAGATAATGTCTGCTGCATGCTGTAATCTTATCCTGCAGGACATTGTATAAAAACTGTGTTTAGTTTTGGGGCATAATTATAAAGTCGAAAAACAAGGCAGAACAAAAGACAAGATCAATTTAGATAAAAATGCAAATATACTAAAATTAAATTAAACAAAGATGTGTGGCAAACAATGACATGATACAAGAAAATGAGTTTTGTTTTGCATGTTGAGTTTTGAGAGTTGGTGTTGGCATTTCAGTGTTGAGAGTGTAAGATATTGAGTGCTGAGTGTAAGGTTTTGAGTGTTGAGAGTGTAAGATATTGAGTGTTGAGTGTAAGGTTTTGAGTGTTGAGACTGTGCAACATTAATGTACAATATCCACACAAACAATCAAAATATAAATGAATATTTGTTCTATAAAAATCTAATTAGTTCCTGCATTCCAGGGATTGTAACAGCACAATGTTAATTACACTGTTAATGTTAATAAATTCTGTGCTGTCCTATATTTAAATCTCTCTGATCTCTTTTCTTTTGCATTAATGGAATGCAAATGTTTGTGAAAATGTTTATCTTTGGGCATCTATTTACACTTCAGTCAAAAACATAGTTCACACACACACACACACACATTAGCACAAAACCCACAGTGTCCTGTAAGTAAAAAAGAGGGAAAGAAACGCCACTATTAAAGAAAAAACACAACAGCTTTAACTCACCAGATTACAAATAATGGTCACGTCGGGTGAAACAATTTAAGTGTTTAAGCTGCAATCCATCTCCCTGCCTCTCTACTGCCACCTGTGTTTGAAACATGAAATTGCAGATTATTTATGAACTTCACCATATGTACTTGCTCAATGAAATTAAATACATTTTAACAGAAGTTTCATTACTGAATAAAGTGTCCCTTTAACATTTTTCCTAACATAAAACTGTTTGAGTTTCAATAAAACACTGCAGATCTCCAACTATTGGTGACAAATATTACATTAGCAGCAGTGACCCAGTTTCTCAGTTACCTATATTAATATCCTGGATTAATTACAGTGCTGTGTGTGTACATCTGAGGCACAAATTTACATTTACCCATTGATTTAATGGTGGTTTCGCAGGAAACAAACCAACCACAGATGAAATAATGTTTATTTTAACCATACATTTAAAAAACACATTTTATATGTATCACTGGTAAAGAAATTGAATTAACCACTGATTGGTCTACAACTTTTTTTCCAAAAAGTTACAGATTACAGCTTTAAACCCATGTTGTAACACCTAATAAACTACATGCTTTATACAGATTTTCAGTCTACAGATGCCCTTAGATGCATTGATGAACTGGGCACCCCCAGCGGACAGCACTGGTTCTAATGGTAACAATGGAATTTGTGATAAGTCACAGAAACATGCAGTGTATTTAGGAATCCCTGTGTGTTTTTTCCACCATACGAATGGAAGAATAATCAATCATGCTAATGAGACGACTGATGCGGCGCTCGGTCTGAACACAGAGCTGAACTCAGCACCCCTCATTTCAATAACAACAGACATTACTCAACGTCTCACAGACACGGTTTCATTAGGAAAGTCTTCTATCTTGAGCGCTGTGAAAGACGGGCTTAGGAGTCAGTTAGCACCCAGTGTTAGCATCTTGGGTTCATTTTTAGTGTTTTTGGATGGACCTCTTGTGCGCAGGCCCACTGGAAGAGTTTCCTTCATGTTAGGGTTCTGGAAGGCTCAACCGAGACAGAGGATGGATTTGTATTATCAGTGCAATGTTTATTTCTGGTGACTGACTAGCAGAACCCTGATGTATTTATCCATGTTTATGACCATCATTGCCCCCAAAAAACCCTGTTCAGATGTTTTCACTGTTTCTCATGGGCCCTGAGGTTTAATTGAACAATGAGGACAAGAATAAGCATCGCAGCGTAAACAGATGCAATAAAACTCTCCCTGCAGGCTAACTGAATCGCCAACTCACCCGTTCTAGGAGAAAATGTTTCATTTATCAGAATCTCACGTACCAAATTAAACTTCTGCGTTTCTCAACCTGAGGCGTCAAATCGAATCGAATGACTTTCCTGTCACTACATCGTATGCAGGAGTGTAACAAATGAACAAAACTCTCGGGTGGTCAGAAAACAATTTGATTTCTGAAGTGACAAGACAATATATATATATATATATATATATACACTTTACCCATTTTGAGTAAAGTGTCCAATAAATGAATCAAATATCACTATTAATTTTGGGTGAACCATCCCTTTAGCAGTTTTAACATTGAGGTGGGTGTTTATTGGCCCACCTGAACTTCTTATCTGAGAGATGAGATGAGATTACAGGTCTGTAGAGACAGCAGAGTTTAACCGTTACCACGCTAACCTATCAGGTACAAAGTGCTCCTAAAACAACATCAGATTGCTTGCTTTACACAAATGTGTGTAAAAGGGGAAAGGGGTAACAGCAGCTATTAATACCCCGATGAATATCAAACCCACCGCTGTATAAGACTGGAAGCCAGACTCATCTCAGGAGAAGAAACAGCCTCTCTCGTCTCAGTGAGTCTGTGTCGAGTCTTTCAGGAGACGTGACATTTATCTAGAGAGGGAGGTAATGAGATGAGCAGTGAGTCATGTAGAGAAATTGTTCATTAATTTATAATGCATTACATCCGTGTGACTAAATCAAAGACATCATTGTAACAAATAGTTGCATGGCGGTATGCCTGACAAACACACACAGTCATCAGTTATGCTTATACAGGCTGCCTGGAATCAACCAATCACAGGCTATGCAAGGGCTGCATATTTGCATAATCTGGCATCCTCAGGAATAATTACGATTTTTTGCATTGTGACACAGTTTTCATGACAATTAAACACATTTTCCCTCCTAATTCTCATTATTGTTAGTCAAATATTTTTCCTTCAGTGGTAAAAACCATGTGGTCTGGACACAATGCTGGCCAGAGTATTAAAAAACAAAACCATTGTCTTCAGGCAAAATACATTTGTTGTTTTTGGAGGGAAATATTAGCTTTCTAGAACACAATTTACACAATGTCCCAGCTAACAATTTTAGGTTAAAAAAAAACCTTTCTTAACATTATCAATAAGAAACAAAAATGCTAAAAAAGGCACAAAACCTTTTTCAGACATTGTATGCACATTATTGTTTGGTTATGCAGAACTTTTAGAAAGTTTCAGCCAACATTTTAAGAACGTTGTTATCTTAACAGATTTATGTTAGCTGGGAATTGTTGCCTGTGTGACACATCAGACACTTTATGGGAAACTGAGGACATGTGAGCGTTTCTCAGCATTTACCACAGAACCGTAACAAACACCTGCATCACAGACAGGAGATCAAAGATCAACGAGTCTCTGCTTGATTACAGCCGCGACAAACACGCCAACGGATGAAAGAGAGGAGAAACGACAGAAGCCGGAAGCGGATGAACGCTTATTCTGTTCTCCTGCTTTATATCATTGCTGCAGATCAAACCTTGACTCACTGACAGAGATGAACAACAAACTCAGCCTCTGTTCTTCAGCCCAGAACTATGGAAGAATGAAACACAAAAACACAGGCTGAAAATCTTGTTGTTGCGAGTAGAACGAAGTACATTATCTGTAAGTGATGCATTGACATTAGAACCTCTTTTAATTCCTTTCTATAAGCAACATATCATCGTTTATTATTCACAGCTTGAGTCAGACAGTTCAATGCTACTGTTTTTTTACTGTAAACACAGAAGCTGACAATGAAGGACACATTTAAAGTTTATAAGAGTTCATCTGAACAAGGAAAAACAATACTGTGGCTCTAAACATGTGAAATTACTAAATAAAATCAGAGAAGCAGGAACTTATCATCCAAGTCTTCATTAGAGCTCAGAATCATTTGATTCTCAGGGCTGTCCAGGAGGAGCAATTAAGACATTACAGAGATCTCTTCTGTCATTCCTATTTCCTATCGGGATTTTCCATTGAACGCGCCGAGAAAATAAATGAGGAACAAAACAGCACCGTGTACCACAGAGGAGACGTGCAAAATGTAATAATGACTGAGCAAGCTTTCAAAAGCGGAGGCCGGAGATGACATGAGACCAGACTGACCTGCAGAAGTGTCTCAAGAAGAAAAGATGAGAAGATGAGAAACATCAGACACTGAGAGGCAACTGAGATGAGGTCAGAACGCTTCCGGCTGTCCATGAACACCACCGGCACCACAAACATTAAGAACCGGTCGCTGTCAGTGGCTTGATGGAAAGCAGACAAGTTGGACAGTAAGGGTAA
Organism: Yasuhikotakia modesta; assembly: GCA_036877545.1. Taxonomy (NCBI): domain Eukaryota; kingdom Metazoa; phylum Chordata; class Actinopteri; order Cypriniformes; family Botiidae; genus Yasuhikotakia; species Yasuhikotakia modesta. Next base: position 8,585 of record JBAJNP010011804.1, on the reverse strand, counting down.
GAGAAGCTACGTCAGATATCAAACACGCTCTCATAGAAATCAGCAATTTTGTGGCTCATAATCGCTTTCTTTCTTTATTAGAACAGTTAATGTTTAAGAGCAACACAGTTTAGCAAAACCAGATAGGCGGTTTAGAAGATTGTGAATACATGCCATTACAGGAAATGAGTTGATGTGCTTTTGACAGATTACCTCAGTGATAATGCAGAAGGTGTTTCTCTCCAGGAAGCTGGTGGAGAACTTCAGAAGAACTTCAGAAGAAAGTCAGGAGGACTTCAGGATGGCTTTTCTATAAACATATTTTCCTGTTTATATATAATCCAATAGCTGTTGGTTTCCTCGTAACATCAGTTTTGTCCACAAATGAATAAAAACATGCAGGAAAGTAAAAAGATGAGCTATATGAACATAATTCTCCAGGTTTCACTTAAGCTCAACATCTTAAGTTAATATAAATAAAATAAAATAAACTTTAAAGTTCTTGCTTAAATAATTAAACACACAGTCAGGGCCCAGATCAACAGTTCTGTCCTCCTTCATGAGTTCATGAGATATTTTTTTCTGTTTCATCACTGGCCTGGAAAAGAAAGTAAGACATGGTAAGAAAGATACCTGCCTTAGCGGTCAATTCTTATTAAAAGCGGTGTGCTGTTACAGGCCATGATAAACACTTTCTAGCTCCATATTTTTGCCTCATTTCTGTTCACCTCATTGTTTGTTCAGACCTTAATTTTTCACACTCTCTCTTTGATTTCCTGTTGCCCAGGTCCGGCCACCCCCTGCTCAGTAACACTGTTTATATAAGTGTCACGTCCCTTTTACCAGCTGTAGTGTGAGGCTAAAAATGTCATTTAAAGAGAGACAGATTGTTTTCTCTGACCTTTTCAAGCTGTGATCAGAGCCGTACTGTAAATTCAGTCTGTCATTAGCTTGCAAATTATGAAGGGTCATTGTAATTATTCTGCTTTTAGTGTTAAAATGATCGAAGGAACGCATCCATCACAGCAACACTGCCTCAACCTCGTGATCTTCTCAACTGAGGTAAAAGAGGACTCAGACATCCTCGCCCAACACGTTTAATTGCTTTAGAGGTTGCGGCTTCCGAGACTTAATGGAGGTCTCTGAGTGTCAACGTTTCCTCAGACGCAGCTCTTCAAACTCTTTAGCAGAAACACAAGTAGACGTGAATGAGACAACCGTTGATGTACAGGAGAAAACAGCCATTAAACCAACATGAGCCACACAGCCAGACAGTTTAATGAAAAATGTTTCATTGTGTTGCAGCTAAGAGGAAACGTTCTCTTGAAGTTCTTTTAAAGTTATCAAATAACGTTCTTACTGTAACATTAGGAGAATCAGAATTTGTATAACATTAATATTTTAAAATACTTTTTTTTTCAAAAGTAACATTTTAAACATTTAGATAAAAAGGAACATTATAACATTAAAGATTTAATAAAGGTTTATATAACGTTCTTGAGATCTCTTCCTAACCTTTAGAAGAGCTCAGGAGCTTTGAAGAGCAGGAGAGGTTTCTTCATTATGGGATGTTTGGATGAAAGATCTTCATGATCAGCAGATTTAAACCAGAGAAAATCCACCTGTATTAAAACAATAAGCATAAATTAACATGATATAATTCTATGTCAGAGCCCTGATGATTTGAATAATGCAAGACTTGTGATCATTAGCCACTTTTAAAACTAAGAACTCTCTTTATGATAATAAGAGAGAAACTCTGCTGAGAATCGCTTTTCCTCCAGCAGGCAGTGAAATATGATCACCGTATCTGCAGAACAAACGTTATTCACTTCATATTTAAAGTTACAGATTTTAATACAGATTGCCCGCAGCCTCTAATTTAATCCCTTCGGCTTTCTGTGGGAAGAAAAATGCAAATGAGCGTTTAACACACGGCAGGGATTTAAAACCATATTTTGTGACCTTCTTTTCAGACCTTTGGGGAGCTAATGTAATACCACCAACAGAGACCACCTCAACTCGCTGGCCCCGCCTCCTGGTTTTGTTTAAATTGATCCTGAGGTCGCTGAAGAGCGACTCTCATTTAGTTCTCCACCTCTCCGCTCCATTGTTTCCTCTTCTGCTTGAAAATCATTACAGCAGAGCACGAGGAGAAAGAGAGAGAGAGAGAGAGAGAGAGGGAGAGGGAGGAAGAAATTGAGAGAGAGCACTTTAGCTGGATTGCTCTCATTCTTGCTCTCCTGGAGCTGGGACAGGGGAGTAATTGGTAATGTTTTCTAAAATGCTAAAGACAACTTCTTAACCTTTTTTAAAAGTGTCTAACAAAACATTTGGTTCACTAAATACCTCGAAATGGCACCAACAGCCTCAGGGAATTGTATAAGAGTTCTTTATTATACTGTCAGATGTCTCACGCCTCTAGAGGCGACTACAGCTAATGCCACCACCCAGATGCAGATCCAGCCGCAGGGCCTGCGTTGTCCCACCCGCTGTATTGAGCACAAGCCAAACTCAGATTCCACATAACAGACTATCTAATGTCCACAGCAGTTATATGCAGCTGTAACAGTAATATTTGACTTAACAAAAAGCACTAACAGAGTTAAATAAAAAAATAAACCATAACCACTAATTAGTCATTTACTAATTTTATGCTTTTATAATCACATTACAGTCACTACAGATTATTGAACCTGCAGCCTTTCAGTTGCCATCCTTAATGTCTTACCATTAAGCCACGGCTCAACGCTTCTAATAACCCTATTTTGATCGACTTCATTAATTGATAACAGATTATTTTTATACGCCACAGACTCTAAGCCATGACTTCCTGTAGCTTACATCAGCAGAGTTCACCGTAAAGGAACAATTTGACCAGAAATGACCTTTTTAAACATTTTTCCATTCCAGAAAACACCTCACACAGGTCTGGAACGACATGAGACATTAAATGATGGAAAGTTTGTGTTTTATGTGAACCGTTCCTTTAATGGAGGCGTTTGCGCTGCAGCGGTGTTGGATACAGGATGAACAATTACACGAGGTTTACATGCCAGGTTAGTCCTGCGCTTTCTCACTTTCTCATTTCTACAATCTAATTTCCTCTGAGCCACTTCCTGTCTCCTTCTCGTGTCTCATTACAGCAAACATGCCTTTATAATGCGTGATGTCACAGGACTAGAACATCTGAGCTGATGTTGCTGAAAGCATCTGACGTTCTATATTATGGTTTCGCATTAGAACCTGAAAAACGTCTGGAGATCAAAACAACATCGTACCTGCAGAGATTATTTTATCATCTATACAGACAACTCGTACACCACGCTGTGTGCCTATTATAAGATAATGTGTTTGTGTTTATCCACTTTACATCAAACTTTATACCATGATATATAATAATTGATCAACACATGCTTGAAAACACAATTGTACTGTCTGCAGAGCTACTGTGTTCAGCACTAGACAGCAACAGAGCTAAAGTACTAAAGGCAGAAAGGCTAATTTAAAAGAGGTTAGAAACAGCAAGCTAGCATTGAAAGATCCCGCCCCTCTCCAAAGCCACGCCTCCTCCAACACCATCATCCATCAACAAATACACAGTATGACAGCTCAGTGTAAAACCAATCATTGCATACAGACCGAAGAGCCTTGAGTGTAGATGAGGTGAGTTTTTCAATGTTAAAGTACTTCAGTTTATCCCAGTTTACAGTAACAGGCAGAGAAGACTGTAGTTAAGCTATTTAAATGCTAATTTCCCACACAAGTGCAAACATAAATACACTGCTCTGCTTTAACTGTAGTGCTGTCATAACCAATGGTGTGAGTCTGAGGCAGGCGATCTGTTAACTGACCAATGGAGAGCAAGACGAGGGTCTGGCAAATGTGTTTTAAAGTATATAGGTCATGTGGAATCCTTTGAGATATAAAAATAACCTTTTGTCTGATATTATCTCATGTTATGGTGAAGATTAATTACTGAGGTGGTTTGGAGTTTGTGCAAGCCTAGAGTTACCTACAACAGCCTTTATTTATCTTCTGCAGGTAAATGTAATTTTGAGTGAGTACGTTTCAAACAAATGAAGCGCTTTGCAAAGCAACTTTTTATAATTCCTGCATTAATTTTACCTTTACAGAAAAGCTCTTTGACCTTCTTTGGTATATCATCAATAAAAAAACACCAATCACAGAATTTTCCCCACAGTGAATAATTGAACACGCATTCATGTCCCATTTCTTAGTCTCTCTCCGGAGGCGTAGAGGCAATTTAAGCTCGGTTCTAAGAATAACAGAGAGCCCAGCAAATAAGCAACCAGAGTCCCGTGCAATTTTAACCTGCATGGCTCCACTTTCCATTTCAATGCAGAGATAAGAGAAAACAGGTGTGAATATGCAGTAAACCGCTGAGCTCTGTTTGACTCCTGCTCCGTTTCACAGTCTGTATCCTCTGAATTAATATAAAGCCTAAACAGTCTGTAAACAATTACATTTTAATCACAATTAAAGACAATACAGACTGGCTTCAATATCAGAATCAAACATTGTGATCAGTGACATGAACTGTAATAGGGCACAAAATACAAGAACCATTTTGGCTGTATGGTTCCATAAAGAGCCTTTAACATCCCAAAAGGTTCTTTGTAGGAAGAACAATGCTCTTCAGACTATAAGAAATGGTTCTTTCAGGAACCTTTGACTGAATGGTTCTTTAGGGAACCAAAAATGGTTGTTTTATGGCATCGCTGTGTACGATGGCTACCTCACTGCTAGAAGCCACCGTCACATTTACCAAGTTGTGTAACGGAACAAATAAACGGAAACAGAAATCTCTTGATACCTGAACTAGGCCAGAAAATGAACCAGTTTAAAAGACTAAAATCAAACAGATGTAGCAACACAGAACCACAGAAGCCCCAAATCTGTCATGGAGGCTGGAGCAACCGAGAGCAAGAAGTGGAAAGAAACCAGCCTGCATGAGACACCTGAAGACAAATTGGGATGTTCTGTTGGACCTTAACCCAGGAGGGAAGGTTGTATAACTCAGAGCTGGATCATGAGGTGAGGAGATAGAAGCACTGCTGCCGGCTGTCTCCAGGGAAAGCTCTCTGATAGAAGTCCGTGGAGGATAAGCTAAAAGTAAGCTTTCAGGCCCTGAGAAGAAACTTGAGGGAGATGACATCCTCTGGCCTCTGAGAGGAACACACACAAATGATATTCAGAGAGCTTCAGATCTGCTGAGGTGGAGTTTTGTTGGAGAAGTCTGGAGAAACACCTCATGTTCTCATAATGTTCATTAACATGGAGATGCTGCAGAGGACATGAGGGGTCATGAGGTCAAGAGATGCTATCAACACCAGCAGGATAACAAACCTCTCGTTTTAACCACCTGAATTATTCAGCAAGACACCATACAGTCTAAAAAACACATTTTTTAAATGTTGTTCATTTCGAATCAATAAAAGCTTAGCTAACAGGAAACATTCACAATATTGGCTAACATGCTCTGAAAGTTCTCTTAAATGTATACAGTAATGTTAGTAGAATGTTTTTCAACATTTTATCATATTATCAAAACCAGTGCTCTTACATTTTAAATTGTTAGTGGAACATTTCAAAACAACGTTCATAATAATGTTAATACATCGTCTAAAAACTGGATGTTTCAAACATTCTTACAACATTTAAAAACACATTTAACCTTTTTGTTACATAATGAAAATATTACGAAAGCGTTTCTACGTTCTAGAATTGTTAGCAGGAAAGTGTTAAAACCAGTGGGCTAATCTTGGCAGGTTCACCCCAAAATCTCACTGCGGTTCTCAACTCTGTTTTGTGTTTGTTTGCATTAAATCGTTGAGTTGGCATGTTTTAGCTTTTTCAATACAAAATGATCAAATCAGATGTGATTTAGAAATCTGCTCATCTGATGTTCTCTCCCATGGATTAATCCTCACTTCTCAGTCCACTACTGTTTCCACAGAAGAAATAAAGCCAAACAGGTTTGGAAGGACATGAGAGCAAATGATTTTTACTGACTTTTTGAGTGAACCATCACTTTAAATAATAATGGTGATATCTTAACAAGGCAAGATGGCTAAAACACAAAAGATGGCTAAAACACAAGCTTGTTATTATAATGGGCGCTACTGTCCCACAAGTGTGGGGTTTAATTTAGACACATTATTGCCTGAAATTCCTTGCGGTAGTTTGACCACATTTTGTGAAAGTAATAACATTCACACCAGAGGGGCTAACAGGCCGATCTCCTTTTCTTCCATTCATTCTGCTAATAGAGACGCTAGCTGCATAAAAATCAACATCTGAATTATCCTGAATTATATTATTTCTCTGACTCAGACTGGGTCACACTGAGCGAATATTCAGAATATTAAAGAAAAATATTTCACCCCAAACTTAGTCATCAAATGTCAATTCACACCTCCAAATGAATATACTTTCTTCCATGTGCTTTTTGTTCAACTTAAAGTTTGGAACAGCTTGGATGTTTAACATCTCAGAAAACAGTGAAAGTGATGATATTTTAATTTTTAAGTAAACTATTTCTTTACAGAAGGCTCCATATGGTGTCTTTCTAATACACACACCTATTGCATATGTGTGTGTGTGTTTCCGGTCCTGTACGTGCATTTTAAGTGATAAATGAGGTGTGAAAGCAAACACAAACCGGAGACAAGCAACATGACGAGGCAAGTGTAAAACAATCTGTCTTAAAAGATGTTATCAATTTTTACAGTGGCCTCATACCTCAACGGCTGATAAACAGGGCAGCATTATTTACCATCACAAACATGCACACGACCCTGAAAACAAAGAATCTCCGCTTTACATCATCATCAGAACTATTTATAACTACAGTGCGACAGCAGATACAGCGGCCGAGAAAACGCTGAGAAAGAGGATTTTTGTAGAAACCCACAAGACACGAGTCCTACTTCTAAGGCAGATGAGAAGCCATTTGTTTGGGCTAATAAAGCCCGGTGAGGGGGCAGCTGGAGAAGTGGGGTACCTCACAGCACCCCGCTCTGACATTTTGGTCTCACAAAGAAACAAAGGAGTTCACAGTACAGTAGGAAGGCCACAGCAACAAAACACACCCAGCAGGACTTTTCGGATGCCTCCATTTTACTGTGCGAGTGAGGAGGAAGGAGGCAGAGAGATAATGGGTGTGGTGGTCTCATGATGGTGGGCATTTAGGGTTGTCTCTGCATGTGACGGGTCAGATACGCCAAACAGCTGCTCGAGGCCGAGGGGGCGGTAACCCTTGCTGTGACTCCACCCACTTTCGGGTCACTAAAGTGTGTTGCTCTTTGTAATAGTCTTTTATATCCACCAATATCTGAGATTACGTGTTACAGAGACAACATGCACAAATAATTTGCTCTTTTGCAAATTATGTGCATGTAAAAGAAACGATTTATAAATTCACATACACGTTTAAAATCAATAGGTTGGAATTATTGCTAAATAATTTCAAGGGCTGAGATCTTGCATCGTACTGAAAAGGATTTATTTTGCGATAACGACCAAATAGCTGTATATTATCCCATTCATTTAACGTCTATTTCATGTATATTAAAGGCCAAGAAACCATGCAGTAATGTTATTGTAATGTATAAAAGATATTTTGGTAGCAATAGTCAATAATAGAAATCAGCATTCATTCTGTATAAATATCTGAACCCAGAGCTGTTGTGATTCAAGCACATAAGAGAAAAGCTAAATATTACTGTTTTGAAACTAAGACATGTTTGTTTTCATTTACTGTGAACCATCTGTGTTACACGTAATATTTAGTTTGTCACAATCACAATAGTGTCTGATGAACAATTTCTGTTTTCCATATTTCCTTCTGAAACAAAGCTGATGTTTATGACTTCAGTCCTCTAGAAAATCAATAAATCAACATATTTCACAACCCATCCAGATAATATCAGCAAAACTGTCCGCTTACACACAAAACGAGACAAAATTAAACAGACATAAATATTGCAAACTGATCTAAACTATTAACTCAAGCAAAAAGACATGAAAGTATTAAAGTGATGTGAATTATATACGTTTCCCTCTAATGAAAGCGTAATAATACACGATCTTACACCATTTATGGTGAATAAAACACCATTTATAGATGATCTCAGATAACGTGGTGACAGGTTTACTCAACAATCTCTGGGTTTAGACCTAAAGAGACTAATAGAGAGAAATACAGCGCAATACTGCTGCTTAGTGGCTGGACCGGAGACGCGCATTTTAAAGGGGGAAGTTCGTGCACCTTAAACGCACGTGGGGGCAACTTTGTGTAGTTTTACCCCGCATTGCGTCCCACGACACAAACAAAACAAAGCGTCCAGCTCCTGCTTCACAAACATTAAAGAGTTAAACAGCCAAACTGAATTAAACCGACTCGCTTTAAAACCCAAATTCGCCTTTAAATCGGATCAATTTGACCTCACCTGTTCGCCGGAAGTTCCGCGCACGTAACTTCCGGGTGTCCGGCTGTTGTCATGGTAACGTGTGATGCCGGTGATGAAACACAAGCTAGTTTTCATCATTATTATTCCCAATAAATGGGATATAAAGAGTCA
>JBAJNP010011803.1:0-14229 GCA_036877545.1 Yasuhikotakia modesta | reverse complement strand
CTGAAATCTAATTGGACTCATTTTTATGACTACATTTCTCATCAGCCCACATACCTGGGGCTGACCACTCTCATTACTCACCTGCAGAAATTAGAAAGTGACCTCATTAGTAAAACACTATAAATTAGTGATGTCATCAAAAAAAACTGAATTGACTCATTCATCGTTTTGGGCGTTTTGGGCGACATCCTCCATTCAAAGTTATTAATAAGACATTCCCTGTAAGTCATCCCATTTGTTATTACTCATGATTGTGTTCAGTCCATTTTGTGTAGTTAAAGATGCATATCTGATGTTGTTTAGAATGGCAGGTTGATGCTTGGAAGGTTGATGCTTGGAATGGAAGGTTAATACCATATTTATAGTGAAGTAAGTTGGTTGAGTAAATTCACATAAGTATAGTGAATTTGTTGGCTGAGTAGTCACTATAACCAATTGGTAATGATCATACACAATATAGAAAATTGTTATAGAATATGCAACTTAGTTACAACGAAGTGTACGTATTTTCAGTTTCACACCATTCATGTGATAAAGTTACACTCTCAACATCACCTTGTGGTTCCAAGAATTATTGTGTAAAGGTGTTTAACTTGCTTGACAATTAATTGTGGGTTCAACAAAGCCAGTACAACATGTGTACTGGTTCAGAACTCTGCTTTGTTGCAAAGTCAAAGTCTGTTTGCCCTGGCATCAACTTAAGGAGTTGTTGTAAACAAGGAGTGTTTTCCCCTGTGTATTGATTATTACATGGGGGTATTTCATGAAAGTCGCTTATGATAGCGGCGCTTATCTGATTAAGCTTTGGTTAAACTAGCGTCAACTTCAAATTAAGGCTGAAGCTGTTCCACTAAGACATTTTAGCCATGTTTCATCAAAGTTAGTTCTAGCCCCGCATATCAAACCTTGTAAAAGTTAAAAGGCTTGTAAAAGTTAGCAAGGATTTGGAGTTAGCAAGCTTCATGGAATACCCCCCTGGACTGCCATTTGGATTGTTCTCTGTTTACTGCCTGCCCTGACCCTTGTATGTTTACTGGATTACTCTATTGGATTGGTGCCTGCTTTGACCCTTGCCTGTTTACTGTCCCTTGTCTGCTGCCTGCCCGACCCTTGTCTGCTTATTGTTTATGATTCTGCTCTGCCTCTGTTATACCTGTTTGCTGGTTTTGATCCTTGTCTGTATGATTACTTAAAAAAAGGTGCAAACGGATCCCTGTGCCCACGACTCTTCACTACTATTTGCTATAAAGTTCATTAGTTAACTACATTAGTTAGCATCACATTAGTAATTAATTAACATTAATTTAACTAATGGAAGTGATAGAAAACTTTAAAAATCAGCTTTGATTTAAGGGATATGTGACACAGGAAACTGCAGGGAACATGCTAAACTAGCAGTAGGTTTTGTTAGCATGAATAGTAAAATCCATCTATTTTTTCCAGTCATTTCATCAGTGAAGTAAATAACGTTAATGGCGATGCTTAAAGTAACTAAACCCTGATGGTGGATACAAACGGTAAATTACTTAAAGTTGACCTAGAATGGTTGAACAGAGTATTGATTGTTGTTCTATGATGTGACAGAGAGAGAATAGCATTTTGTAATGCCTCAGAAGCTACCTAAAAACCTCTTTTAAAAAACGTTTTTTTTTGTGGGGATATTTAATGCATGAATTTGTTCTGCGCAAATCCTGTGCTGTTGGAGGGGCAACCTCATCATGAAATGCGGAGTGCATTTGGCACAGATGGCACAGATTCAGCCTTATATGTTTGGGCATGAATCAGAGGATGACACTGAATTAAAGAACCTGTTCAGCAAAAGCTGGATTTAAATGTTTCTCAATTGTAAGTTATTTGGAATGTTTGTTTGAATGCTTTTAACGTTACGTGTCCACAAAGTTCTCCCATCATAATAAAGTTATAGCCACTACACAAATTTGGACATTAATCCTTTGCATCATCATGAATCCAGACTTCAGTCTTTAGTTTAATGTAAATACTGTTTATGAACGGAGGCTTCAGGTTTGGGTGTTAATCTTGGGCTGACAGTGTGCATCTGAAGTGAAGTGTAGCCAAGTATGGTGACCCATACTCAGAATTTGTGCTCTGCATTTTACCCACCCAAGTGCACACACACAGTAGTGAACACACACCTGGAGCAATGGGCAGCCTTTCTTGCTGCGGCGCTCGGGGAGCAGTTGGGGGTTCGATGCCTTGCTCAAGGGTATCACCTCAGTCGTGGTATTGAGGGTGGAGGAGAGCGCTGGTCATTCACTCCCCCCACCTATGACCTTTGGGTTATAAATCCAACTCTCTGACCATTAGGCCACGACTGCCCCGATCGAAACAAAAACAGAACTACTCAAAATAGATTTGAGTCACAGTGCAAAGTCAAGAATTAGTATTAGTATGACAGCATAATTGGGCCAAAAGTTTATCATTATTGAATGCTGTGCATTTACCTGGGCCATATATTTACTGGTATAATGAATAACACTTCATTAACACTTCATTAACACTTCAACACAGAGGAAGGGACAGGTAGACCCAAGCTGACCCATTGTCTAGCAGTGTGTAATTGACAAACAGGATAACAGTGAAAATTATCTTGAAGGATTTGTTAGAAACTACAGTCTGGGTCTAAACAGATTCCACTCCAGGATAAAAGAATGACAAGCTCAACACCTAAAAGGCTTATTTATCATAGAAACATATATTTGTAATCATAGAATTTACAGTAATCCTGTTAATATAAGGAAACCTCAGACTTCATGAATCAACTTTGATCAAAGGGATACGTGGCTGTAATGCACATTCCGGTAAACATTTGGACCTTCAACGTTCATTGGATTGACACATTTTTTCCACCTTTTTGCAAAACAGTTAACACAGATGTCATTTAAGCAGTCCAAGCTCCATTGATTTAGCTATAGTAACCAAACAGAAACTATCTATTCCTAACTAGTAGAAACTGCCTAGATCAGTATGAAAGCACTGTCGCACCTGTTTGACACTCAATCAGCTATCTGACTGCAGGCCTTATAAAAAAGGTGCCATGTCTGTGTTGTTCTTTGCCAGCATGGGTGGAGGAGGTCTAAGGCAGATGAGAGAGAGAGTATCAATAGTGGCTACTCCAATAGACTTTACTGAATTTTGGTTTACATGTATTCTCTGTAATATTTACAGTATTTCAGTTTTCAGCCACAGTTTGAAAAAAATGGAAGTCATGGAATCAATAAAAAAGCATTTCTTATTCTGGATCCAGTTCTTTGCAAAAAGGCCATTTTAACACAGCCTATATAAAGACAACAAATGGCACTGACAAGAGACTACAAGCAATGGTGCACTGATTTAAGTTCTGTAATTTGTTGTCCATTGTGCAACGGTTGATTGAAAGAGCTCAAATAATTGTTTACAAGTTGTGTTGTTTAAAGGCAAAATCTGCTTTTGTTGCATATTTTAAATGTTTTGGCACAGTTAGAGCCTTTTGCAGATGACGTGTCATTTTGGCCACAAGTGCCATTGTTTACGCCTGTGTGTTAACTGTTTTGAAAATGTGGAGTTTGAGCTGGCAGCTGCATCACAGCAGTCAAGAAAAACTGTAAATGAAATGCAACATACAAGCAGTAAATTCCAATTGGCTATTTTAAAACTATTCAATGTAGTTCTGAGTGTAGGTCACTTCCCTGACATCTGGAATCAAGACTTGATAACACCAGTCTTTACAAATGGAGATAAACACTTGACTATTAGACTTCATCTCCACACACAATGTACTGAATAAATGTCAAACCAGATTTGCGTGAGCTAAAAATATATTTGTGAGCATTTGTGCAAGTGCGTGTAATTGTTGTGGCACGACTTGTTTTCATTTTTCTGAAAAACGTTTGCAAATACTGCATGGTTTGTGCCTTATGTGCGCTGATACAGCGAGCAGTCCAACGTCCTATATAATGTTACATAACCAATTAAACTGCATCTTTGCGTTCTTCATTTAAATGCAGACCTTCGGTTTTCTTTTTTTAGAGTTGAGACCTTAGACTTGTCACCACCTAGTGGTGTAACAAAATTGATATAGTTGTGGTGCACCTTAATTTTTGCTGGGTGCTCCTAAATTTTGGCTGGTGCTCCCAACTTTTTGAAGTTGGGAACAGCAGTGCTACCAAGTAAAAAAGTAAATTTCAAGACCTGGTACATCTAAACTTTATATACTCTGTCTGTCTGTCTATCAACTGGTGAATAACAGATCAACCAGGATCAATCCAGTAATTGAGTGGTTAGTTGCGTGGCGCCATCTACAGTCCAATAAATTCACATCTTCTTAAATTGCAAAAAAGTGAAGAATTACATAATTGAACCAAAAATCATCAAAGTCTTTAAAAACCAAACCTTTAAAATAAATGAAACAATACATGGAACAGGAACTTAAATTCAAATTAACAAAAGTTCATTGCGATTCAGCGCAAGCGCTTAAAATTCAGCGGCTGGGAGAAAGAAAGGGAGGAGTCAATTATAATAGTAAGAAAACGTTGTTTTTACGCGCGTTCGGACACCTCAAGTCGGCCGATTTTGAAGAGCTTCCTTACGGCGTAAAAAGCGTCGGATTTGGGCGGATTTACGGCGCATTTTATGGCATTACCAGTTGGTCCCCCACCCAACACAAAACTTCGGGAAAACAGGGTTAATATCTAAAAAAATCGAAGGAGCACAAATATTTTTGCAGCACAAACGAATGAGACTGTTTTGCTGAAGTTTTGTGTTGGGTGGGGGGCCAACTTCACGCAGGTGTCGTTACCTTTAGCTGTGGTTGTTTTTACCTGTAAAAACAAGCAAGACGGTGTTTTTACGGCGTTTTTTTGTTAAACGCGCTATAGAGTGGCGTAATTGTGGCACTATGCAAGTTTGCAGCGAGACCCATCTTGACACACCATACGTCGATTAGTCGAGTTTTGTTTCCCTACATTCAAAGAAATGTTTGCTGTTCGCTTCTTTAACGGAAGTGACGTCAAATGCGCGGACGTGGCCGGAAATTCGCCATTTTGAGGAACGCCTTGACGTTGAAGGAGAAAGTTATAAGTTGTAAGCCTTATAAATTTGTTAAACTTTGGCTATGAATGTTTGATTTACATGCTTTATCATGAGATAGTCAAGCGTTAAACAATACTGTATTTTTATGTTGTCTCAAAAAAAGAGTCGCGAGATTAATAGAGTTAAATAAATTCAAACTGTTCAGATGTGTGTCTGTTCAGGAAATGGCAGATTATTCACTTTAGTCAACGAAAAAAATTACGTAAATGTGTAAATATAAATGGAAGAGTTTTGTCCGTTTTGGAACTAAACGCCAATTAAAAATCGAGATATCGCTAAAATAAGCTTAACGTTTACTGTATTCAAAGTTCTGTATTTAAATTGAACTAAACGCGATATCCGCCGTGTTTTCCTGCACTGTTTTTTCCCTTTTTCCAAAACGCGACAAACGCCAGTCCTGTTTATCAGCAAAACATACCCATTCCGACCAATCGCGGCGCTCTATTCCAACAGGCAGTTTAGTTGCCCTCAGAGCTGTCAGTAAAACACTGTCGTCTTTTGAATGACTGTTTTCAGCGTTATAAAATGAGACAGAAGCGCAAGCTATTCAAAGACGATCGGTAGGGGGAACATATAACAGGCGCTGGGAAAATACCGGCGATATTGGGCTTGTCATGTGTATAGATCTAGAGAAACTTTTATCGCAAGTGATTATCAAGTGATAAATTGTTATTTATGGTTAGATTTTTGCAGTTTATATTAACTGAATTGAATTGAAATGGATTTATAGCATTTTGGGGAAAACGTGTCATGGATATAACTCGTTTTGTTTGATAAATGTTTAAATAAAAATAGATTTTATTTTTTCATGCTATTACAAACACATTATTATATTACATTTTGATTCCGAAATTAGTAGTTTTTATACAAACTCTTTTTTGGGGAAAGAAAACACTGTTTTTTATCAATTTAACATTTGGATTTATCCCGTTTTGGAACCAAACTTTTCAAATATTAGTTTAATATGAATTTGTATAGTTAGATTAATATTAATTAATCTAATATTAGACTAATGTTAATAATAACCGCTTTTAAGACATGAAAACACAAACCACTGGACCATAAATCACTAGATTATATTAATATTTTAGATGCTTGAAGTATCACAATTTATTTTAAATTTACTTATTTGTAAGTATTCATGTTTTAAATTAGCCATTTAAATACATTTATTATTAAAGAATTTTAATGATTTATCATTATTCTGCACGTCAAGATGGCTTCATTATGTGTACTATATTTTTATATATTCTGTTTTTACATGTTCCTATTTACATACTTGGTGATTTTAATGCACAAGTGTATGTTTAGCTTATTCATTAACAAGAAGAGCCCCTGATTTCTTTTCCTTGTTCAGTTTTAGCAGGGAAAACAGCATCTGTCAAACATGGGCAATATATTTGCAAATCTCTTTAAAGTGTTTGGCAAGAAAGAGATGAGAATTCTCATGGTGGGTCTTGATGCTGCTGGAAAGACAACAATTCTTTACAAACTGAAGCTGGGGGAAATAGTTACCACAATTCCAACTATCGGTAGGTGACTAAAGTCTATATGATCAATATGTTTAAAAGAAAAGTGTATGTGAAGATTTATTTGATCTTTTCTATTAAAGGTTTCAACGTTGAAACTGTTGAGTACAAGAACATAAGTTTCACTGTTTGGGATGTTGGTGGTCAAGACAAGATTCGACCACTGTGGCGTCATTACTTCCAGAACACACAAGGCAAGATGTCCCCAATTATACAGTATAAACAGTGTTGCTAAGACTTATTCTTGAGAAATTTATTTTTGATTACATTTTGTTGCTGTTACTATTTAAGAATAAGGTATATAAAATGTGGTATGTTTTAGTAATATTTGTTGTATCTGTTTGAATGATGCCACTTTGAGACTGATTGTTACAGATACATTTCTTTCCTCCTGTTTAGTACAATCTAGTATGTCACCTAATTCACAGCTCTAAACAGCACTATTCATTGCATTTGTGTGAATCCAGCCCAAACAAACAATTCCTTTATGAATTCAGCATTACTATAATATAGTATGTCTTTTTGTTGCTATTATAATGGATAATGTAGAGTGAACCAGTACCTATAAAAGTAAAATATTTAATCTGATTTGACCTTGTTCTAGGTCTTATCTTTGTGGTTGACAGCAATGACAGAGAGCGTGTGAATGAGGCTCGAGAGGAACTTATGAGAATGTTGGCTGAAGATGAGCTCAGGGAAGCAGTCCTGCTGGTGTTTGCCAACAAACAGGTAACGTCAACTTTCATACAATCAAGCGCAGCACTTTCAACAGATTTATAATAGATATGTTGATGATTTTGTTTAAAAGGACCTGCCAAATGCCATGAATGCTGCAGAAATCACAGATAAGCTGGGGTTGCACTCACTCCGGCACAGGAACTGGTACATTCAGGCCACATGTGCCACCAGTGGAGATGGCCTCTATGAAGGACTCGACTGGTTGTCCAACCAACTGAAGAATCAGAAATAATCACCTCACTGTACTGTTCTTTCTACCTAAATCTTCTCAACACTTGCTTTAATATTCCGTTTTTAAACATAGTGTGCTGGACGCTGCACTTGTTTCATATCTGTTTAATGCAGATATAAAAGTGCTACGAGGGAGAAAAACATGCCGGGAAAAACCATCACTCTCATGTGTAATGTACATAGTTGTATTTCTGTTAAGAGGCAGCTGTCCGAGCACTTTTATGTAATATAAACCTAGATTTTTATTGTCTTTTTTACTTATTGTTTGTGTCATTGGGCAAGGTGAGTTTTAAGAACACCGGTCAGATCTCATTCGCAGCTTGCACATTTATTTTATTGTGCTTATATTATGACTATGTCTTACATGTACTGTAAACAAGAGTTTTGTTTATCTCCAATAAGTACAGCAAAGTCAGACTGTACGGACTGCACTACCTGCACAATTTACAGTTCAATTTAGAAGAAAGCAGAAACGTTAAAACTATTTTCTTATCAAACAATGACAAGACCTCAAGCATTACTGTCAGGATACTTTAGGAGTCATAGGTCTTTTAATAATACTAATAGTAAGCCAGCTACAAAAAGATGTTAGGCTTATGTTTTGATTTATTGGTTTGTTGGCAGACTGTCAGTACACAACCATGGGTGTTTTCAGAGTGCATGGGAAAATTTTTGGAATGGCTCAGGTAAAACGAGACTTGTAGAGAAAATCTCACAAAACACTAAGAATATGTAATTACATAAGTCATCTTCACTACCAAATTGATAAAAGTTAGAAAATATTTTACATTGTGTATCATTGAATGTTTTCATTATTGCTAAAAGTGATACTGTAGTGTTGCCTTTTGATCATTGAAAAAATTACAGTGCAAAGAAAAAGACAGAAGTAAATGTGACCTGGATATGTGTTTTAGATTTACTCAGTAAGAAAAACTGAAGCATTTAATTAATCCACCTCTAATTAACATATAGCACAATACTGTACATTTCATATAGTCACAAGACACTGTTTATGTGTGCTTCAGGGAACGCTACCTTTTTTAGGGTCTTGCTAATGTACATGTAAGCTAAAAGTCAAACCACCACTAGAAATACATAACAACAACCTCATTTGAGCAACTAATTTCTTGATGTCTATCCTTTGATTATGTTATTCTGATGGCTTTATAGTCCTAATCAACCTTCAGAATGTGGCATGTTAATAACAATATTATATATGTATTTGCCCTCTGTTTTCTGTATAAGAATCTCAGAGTAGCCTCTGGTGCCTTTACATTTTACAAAGACACTTCTTTGAGTTTTCTTACCAGCCTTTGTGTCCAATTACATTATTATAGCAATGTTAGAGCCATGGCTTAAAAGCCACTGTACTATTATTTGTCTTATTTTCTATTATGATCAACCTTTAATTTGATAGACACGGATTGATTATGGTCAGTTACTGTATGTGAATCTCTTAGTAAAATATGTTTGAAGACGTCACTTAACGAAACATCTTGTATAGTTTTTCATTTGACAGAAATGCACTGTAAATAAAGATAAGGTAAAACTGGGTTTGAACTGTTGTGTAATAATTTATAAATTAAAACAGTTCTTGGTATTAAGTTAAATGGATATTTTCACAGTAAATCACAATAAGGTGAACAATTCTACCATAGGTTGTGAACCTTCATGAGTCGGTTAAATGCAGAGATCACATTTCTGTTATGGGTAACCATAACTGACAAAAAACATAACTGACAAAAACTTAAGTGCACTTTTATTGATACTTTCATCAGTTATGTTAGATGGACAATACAAACATTGTTATTCAGCAAAAAGCTGACATTTTAACTTCATAGCCAGCAACTACCTCATTAACTTTCATTTTAAAATTTGGGGGGCATCAAGACATTGTAGAGACAAGTAAATGGTCTCTTTAGACCGACGACCAAGTTGTGTTTAATTATCACAATGAAAACTGTCCAACCATGCCCTAGCAACCATAAAACAGCATTTTATTATAGTTATATCTCAGCACCAGAACATCACAGACAGGGTGTCTGCGGGGTTGTAAAAGGTAGTAAAAGGGAGTAAATGAAATTAGCCAAAATTAAGGGCATTCAAAAGGATTAAAAAGTAACAAACATCATCTGACGAGGTATTACATTTTCAAGCCTAATTTTTTTAGATACATTTTCAATTTGTGTTAAGTGTAGGGCTTTCTTCTAAAATTTGCTTGGATTTTTTTTTATATGTTGAGAGTAGGACCTGAGAGAGACCTAGAGCAAGGCAGATCTACGGCCCAGGCAGTTTTACGGCCCTGTTGTTCCTGATGCGTCCAGTAGGGCTGCGAGTATATGAGCTGTCAGAACAGAATAAAATCAAACTAAATCGAGAAGCGACACTAAAGAGGTGAGTATGGGATATATTTGTTAAAGTTGTTCTGCGACCGTGCAAACAAGTATAATTTATAAGCGATTAGCTAAAGGTCGTAACTAATTGATTTCTGTCAAGAGACATCATTATATGCATATCATTTATATGCAAAGACAATACTGACAGTCCGGCCTTTATGGCTCTGTAAATAAAAGTAAGGAGAATTTAACTGCACACAAACAAAACAAACAAAAACATTGGTAATGTTTTTAATGTCATTCTCAATTTTGTCTTCACAGTCCATCATCAGTGGCCAAAAGAAATCAAAGTGGCTTGACACTATATCCAAGTGTTCTGTTAAGACGGTGCCTGTGGAAGTGTACATTGACAATCAGGAGCAAGTTGGGTTTACTCTCAAAGTGCAGTTCCCTCTCACCTGTCTTCAGGTCTGGACAGCACACCCATGCACAGGCTTGATAAGATCAAGTTCATCATGGATGCCCTTTATCCAGAGGTAGGCCTCATGTGTTAGCTGTGTTATGCATGTGTCAGATTCACTTTTGAGTTTGTTGTAAAAAGACTATTGGGCTTATTCAGGATGTGCTCAGTTCTTTTTCTGGCAGTCCATCATCTGTTTCATCTTTTTTTAAATGAGTGGTAGCATTTTGACAGGAGGATATAACAACACTTAAAAAAGATTGGCAAGCCTAAGGGTCATCAGTTGGTGTCATATATTATGTTAATAAAAAAATTGTTCACAAAAGTTGTCTTTTTCTTCTCCGATGAATAAATGACCTTGAAATTTTAGAAAGGATTGAAAGTTCCATAGCTGTATGACAACCAGTTGTGAATACAACATGTTATCAATGGTCCATATCATTACACACTAAATTTATTTATTATCTGAATGTAACTATTATATTATATCTATATAACTAATATCACTGGTGCCTTATTATACCGCCTATCTGCTATGTTAATGTAATATTTATGTTTAAATTAAATTAAGCAACTAAATTAATTTAAATTAGTTTCCCCTGCTGGACGCATCAGGAACAACAGGGGCGCAAAACTGCCTGGACCGTAGATCTGCTTATTATCTGATTGTAACTTTAACTATTATAGTTATTATATCTATGTAACTAATATTAGTGGCGCCTCATCATTATACTGTCTATCTGCTATGGTAATATGTTATTTATCTTTAAATTAACACAAAAGAAATCAACATCTATTACGTTTATTAATGTGCACGTTTCATGCATTGATTTGAATGATATTATTTCGCCGTATATTGTCCTCCCCCTACTGGAAGCATCAGGAACAACAGGGGCGTAAAACTGCCTGGGCCTTAAACTGCCTGGGCCATAAAACTGCCTTACTCCAGAGAGATATTGTCTGAGGTGGTGTTTTTTCGTGCATGCGCTGAAACAAACTGGGTACCTGGCTGGCTTGCTGCCAAACTTTACGCACGCTCGCTTCAGTTCAGTTTGCTTTATTAATTAAAATATGGGGAAATGTAAGTTTTCAGACCTCTGGCTGGAGGATTCAAGATTTGAAGACTGGCATAGGCCAGTAGTTGGCAACAGCCGCGAGGCTTACTGCCACGTCTGCAAGAAGACGATTAATATAACCTGTGTGGGGGTGAATGGCGTCAAATCGCATATGCAATCAAATAGCCACCAAGCACTGTGGTAAAGTTGGCCGCGGGTTTGATATTCGATTTCAAATTTGCTCGCATTCGGATTTCACAGCAAACTTCACTTTAGTAACGCAATCTGGCTTACATACAGTTCACACTATTACCATGTATAAAACCAAAACAATACATTTGTTTTCGTTATCGATTTTTATCGAAAAAACGATTCACAGCAGCTCACAATTATACTTGCGGTACTGTCTGTGTAAGGGAGCATCAACAATTAATTTTAATAATTAATTAATTAATTATATGTATATCAGCTGTTATGTTATTATCCCTTTGTTTGTGTAATCCTGGCAAGATTGTGCTTCCCTGTTCTTGTCTCGCGGTATTTCCACAGTGATGCACCTGGGAATTCCCTGACATCTTTTGAGTCACCTTATTTGCAGCTTCTCTTAAAAGAAGAGAAACCGCCAATGAAAATAGGCGTTCGTCCCAAAACCGCCTATGAAAATTTCCTAGTGGATTATTATACGCTTAGTCTATTTTGCCTGGGCCAGTCACAGGACAACGCTTTTCAATCTCGTGCTCGCAGACCTGAACATTTACTGGTTAGGCCGATCTGGAACACACACATCACGGGACTCGAGCACAGAATAAACTGATTGTATATATTATAGGTATTTATGCTTTAGGTTGTTTTTGTTTTGTTTGCATTGTCTGTTAAATACACCTCTGCCATGATCTTTCAATGTGTGTGGTGAGACAGGGTTTAGAGGTCATGCAATGAGTATAAAAATAGTATAAAACGTGTCTAAGAGAGTAGACACGTCTGTATATTTCATTTAACCAATGACAATGCTTGTTAACAGACCATGCAGTCTGCAGTTGTGTACGTTCCTTGGGATAGGGGCATCTCAGTTACACCATTAGGGCCAGGAGAGTGGGAATTTGAGTTATTTATATCATCTCATTTGAACACACTTCAAGAAGCCACTGTACTGACACCTTATCTGAAGCCTCTTTTTTCTTTTCTCTTTTTTCCTCTTTTCCTCTTCCTTTAGTTTACAATAGTGTAAGCCAACATATATACACACAGTGCATACAAGACAAAAAACACCAAGGAGGGGACTAAGCAACGAAACTGGATCCCCAGGGTGTATGCCCAGGCTTACCCAGGCAGACAGCAAGATAAGGGCAAAGCTTATGTGGTGAGAAGCCTTCAAAACAGGTGAGGTCCCCTTAAAAACTGAGAGCACATGCTCTTTATCTAGGCAAACATAGTATTTGACCAGGTATCAAAACCTCTGACATGAAGGCATGCATTTTCTGAAGTTCTTTGCAGCTAGGTTCATATGAGCTTTGACATAAAAACATTAAATGGTAAAGATATAAAAAACATAAAAAATATATATATAATAAATATATAATAAATATAAAAAAATACATTCTACAATTGCTCCAATCTGCAGATGCACCTGATGTGCATTGAGCATAGCCGCTGAACAATTATACATGACATTTAGACACCAGTCACATTGAAGGTGTTCCCCATAGTGTCAAACCAGACACAGTGTTGAGTTGCTTGATGGGGAACTGCAAAGAATGTGTCTTTGTGTTGCATGACTTAGCACTTACTGTAAGTGTTTTTAATATAGTAAGGTATGCAATTTCATAATTCATAATACCATTTTGCATGTATTGATACAGAAACCTTGGATGACTTGTGTGGTATATTCCAACGCAGGTATATTCCAACATAAAAGGGGGTGGGGAATCATGGTCACCCATGATCACCAGAACACAGTGCATGGAACCAAGTGTATGCTCACCTCAGCGATTGTGCAGTGGGTGTAGCTTTTTTTTGCCAGGCAACTCTCCATGCGATGTGCTCTCGGGCAGTGGCTCTACATTTGTGGATGATGTTGGGCTGGGCGCTGGGTCAGGAGAGGGGCTGTCGTCCCTCATGGCAACACTCAACATCAGCATTCTCTTAACAAAGCCAGAAGGCTCTCGAGGACTCGTTCCTGACAACCTTGCTTTGATGGCACTGCTGAGCAAAGTGTAGTACAAGGAGCTGAGTGCGAAGTCTAACCTAAGACAGTTAGGTTCGCAAGTGCCGAAAAGTCTCTGGCATGGTCTTCTAGAGAGCGCTCCCCCTGCCACTGCAGGAGGATACAATAGGAGGGGTCATTGAGATCAATGAAAACAAAACAATAACACTGGACAAAATGAAACAAAAAATGGAATTATGCATTCTACATTGCATGCCTTAATTTGTAGTTTACAATCCCTGGGTTGTCTCTCGTATAGCTGAACTATGGAACAGCCCTTTCCAAAGAGGTTTTGTGCTGAGGCTCAATGAGTTCTTTATTTGACTTCTCCATTCTGCCTGAGGTAAAATGCAAAGTTTGGGTCTATGGGGTAAACAAGTCACAGAAACAGAAGGATCTGCATTGCATGTTAATAATATTTACACATTGTACTGCTAGGCAACTACAGGGAGTGCAGAATTATTAGGCAAATGAGTATTTTGACTACATCATCCTCTTTATGCATGTTGTCTTACTCTAAGCTGTGTAGGCTCGAAAGCCTACTACCAATTAAGCATATTAGGTGATGTGCATCTCAGTAATGAGAAGG
>JBAJNP010011802.1:1542-14230 GCA_036877545.1 Yasuhikotakia modesta | reverse complement strand
GTGTGTTAGTGTGACAGTGTTAGAAGCTGCTCAGAGGTATTTTCAGAGAATGCAGGCTGGAAAGTGCAGTGAGTTGTATTTTAAGTGTAAGATTTATTCTTGATGTATGTGGTTCAGCTCTGATGACGGCACACGTGTAACAGCACAGAATTCAGCAGCTGTGATCATACAGGAAGTGCTGTGTGAGTTTCCTCTGTCTGATGATGTGTTTGTGTCAGACTGACAGACATCATGCAGCCGTGTGGTTCTTAAACAATCTCAGTTTTCTGCTGTTTGCTTTTTCACGTGAAATAATTTCTGATCCTGTATTCACAGAGACATATTGATGTGTTTTAGAGCTAGAACAGATTGTGTTAATGTAAAAAACTGCAGCCCAGCGCTTCCAGAACTCTTGTAAATGATGTTCAGTCAGTGTGAGATGTGTTTGAATGAAGGAGGTCAGAGCTATGATGTCATTGCAGTTTCAGGCTGTTCCTCACTCAGAGCAGGAGTCTGAACTCTAGTGAGCCTCATTCTCTGCTTCCTTTATACCTTCCAAGGTCATTAAAGATATTTTAAGAGGCAGCAGAATATATCTTTTTAAACCCGTGACGTCTGAAATACTGCTGATGTAGGAAGTTCATTAGGTTTTGGAACAGAGTCTTGAAATATAGTGCACAGCTTCTGATATCACCATTTATTCTCTGTGTCACTCTCTCAACAGAAGAGTTCATTTCTCAAAAGATGAGAAATGTTGTGTGGGTAAATAACTGATGACAGAATTGTTCATGTTTGGGTGAATTGTTGCTTAAACACAGGGGGATATGCACAGAAATCTGACAAACAAACATAGTTGCCCACATTGCAAAGGAAAATCAGATCCCAGTATGTATCTGTCTGGTCTTCTCTTATATTGAGAAAACTGTTTAGTTTGGACAGTGAAATATTTATACAAATGTAAACAAAACTATAGTCAAACATGTGCATCATACATCACAATCGATTGCTTCTCGCAGCAGTGATAGTCTTTGTGCTGGTCCTCGGCCCTCTGGCCTCACAGAGTAAATATTAATGTTGTTTTCCCATCCAGTGCATTTCCTGATAACAGTCTCTTCTCTTCCTTTTTCCTGGGCACACCAGTCCTCTCACCTCATTTCAAGCTCTCCATCAGGAAGGGAGAGAATCCCTCGCTGAAATCTTCAGTCCTGTTGCAGGAGATCGTAATGTCAGGTGAGTCTCTGTCTGCAGCTGTAAAGCTACACTGCAAAAAAATCACTTATTAGGCAGTATTTTCATCTTGTTTTTCAGTAAAGATGTTTAAATGTCCTATATACAAGAAAACTGTATTGGTAACTGTATTCTTAATACAAGAAAACTGTATTGTAACAAAACAGAAATGATTTGACAGTTGGGTAAAAAAATACAGCATTCAGAATGCTTATCTTCTTATCATGTATCTTGTGCTGTATGTCTTGCACATGTAACTTGTTTTAAGGATGTTTTGATATCGTTCTGGAAAACAAGAAAAAAAATACTTTTTTTGCAGTCTAGCATTTGGTACATTCATGAAGGTCCACGTCTATTGATCAAGTGGATGCGAGAGTAACGTCAGTCCTGATTGGCTGAGACGTCGTCATGTGCTGATGACAATTTAACTGCTTGCACGCAGCTCTGGTTCTGATTGGTTAGCTGTCTTGCTGTTTGTCCACCTCATCACACTCTTCTTCCGTGTCTGGTGCTTTCTGCTGGACTTCAGGTGAGCTGCTGTGGCTCATCTCTTCCTCTTTAACTTCATCCTCATCTTCCTTCCTGGCATTTCCTTTACTGTCTTCATTACTGCCCACCACTTCCTGTTTTCCCCTGTCCACTCCTGCCTCACTTCCTGTTGCTGTCCCTTCCTCTGTCTCATACACCTCCTGTGTCTTTTCTTCTTCACTTTCATGTTTATCTTCATTACTCTGGTTCTTCTGTCGTTCATTCACGCTTGTGTTTGTGTCCTCTGTGATCTTCTCTGCTCCGTCACCAATCTGTTGATGGCATGTGTCTTTTTCTACGGTGCCCCTGACGTCTGTCTTCTTGTTGTTCTTTGGTGCATCTTTGATGGAGTTCTTGTTGGACTTGTTCCGTGCTTTAAAGATGACTTTCTGAAACAGAGATGTTCAAAACGTCATGATGCAAGGACTGAGTTCCAAAACATTTACAGTGAAATACACTTTATTCTGTTTCTGCCAAGTTCATGTAGCCCACAAATTGACTTATTATCACTTGAAGCTGCTTGACTTTGTTTAGATTATTAGACGTGATGTTAAAGGCCAGTCTGAAAACAGGAAGAGCATTCATTCAAACAGCTGCCGTGAAGTTATTGACAGACAGCAGTGAAGCAGTCGTCATTGTCGCTGTTGAATGAGTCTGTACCCCACAGACACCCAGTCGATACAGTCGGACGAACTGCTGGGATTGTGTGCTATTCACAGCCTCTATTCTCTAACTCCAGGGCCAGACTCAGAAAAGCTTTGTCCAGATCATTTGAATCATGCTGTAAACAGAATACAGGCAAGCAGAGAAATATTTACAGAGGAAACACTGGAACAGACTTTTCTTCCATTTCACAGGCAGTATTTACTCCTGCAGGTTAAGAATAAAGAGGGCAGGGGTTAGTGCGGAAAAAATCTGCATTAGGAACGTTTAAACGCCCCAATGAAATGCTTCTGTGAGAATATGTGTATGTCTGTATGTCTGCATTGTGTGTGCGCTCAGATCTAAACCAGACGCTGTGATGTGATGACCCACACTGTAAACCCAACAATTGAGCACTTTAAATAAAAATGTGTTTGTTATTTGTATAAACTGCACAAAGCGTTGAGTTCTGTATCCAAATGACATGCATGGCATGTTGATTAAATCTTTGTGCAGCACGTTTGCATTGTACAGAATTCACTCATGACTGGTCGGTCCTTTCTTCTAAAAATGTCAACACTCACATATAAACAAAATCTCAGCAGAAGAACCAAACACACAGGCACCAACTCACCCTTTTTTATTTGGAGTGACATGGAGCTAAATTGTTGTTTAAATGATGCATTTTTTTCCTCAGTGTCCCGACAGGAAACCCGTGTCTTCTGCTGTCTGTCCCATTTTATGTCATGCATGCGTGTATGTGTGTGTGCATGTGCGTGCGTGTGCGTGCGTGTGTGTGTGCGTGTGTGTGTGTGTGAAATATAAAGGTACACACCTTGGATTCTCTCTTCTTGTGGGGCAGAATTGGTCTCTGGAGGAAAATGATTTGTTTGGTAGCCAAACTTCCATCACTGGATGAGAGAAAAGACAGAAACAGATGAACTGATAGCTGATCAGGAACAGTGACACATCAGAGGATGATATTCGTCCCTCATCTGGGCTCAAGACATCAGTGTGTTTTAATCACAGGAAGACTTTCCTGTCCTGTTATGACACACTTCCTGTAGAAACAGGAGGCTGACTCAGAACATACTGATGAGTGTTTGGTTTGTGTGTGTGAATTGGCAGTGTTTTAGTATCACATTTGTACAGAAGAGGAATGCTGTACATTTATTCATGATATAAAGATACAATATTTTCTTTATAAATGATAGTAATAGTAACACACACAAGCTAATGCTAACGTGACTACTGTGTTTTGGAGTTTCCTGCTGACCCAGAAAGATCTGTGGTCTGTGACCAGTTTGAGGCAGGAGGATTTTCAGCCCAGATGATGGGCATCTGTGTCTCACCAGGGCTCTGTGTGACAGTCTGTCAGTCCATGTTTAACAGTGATGGTAGATGTTCAGTACGGTGAATAATGCTCTGGTTTAATCTGTTTCACTTGTTCAGCTGTGAGAGTAAATGGAACATTCCAGCATTTAATTTTGGTGCTGTTTAGAAAATTAACTGTGTCAGTAACTTGCAGTTTTCTGTTAAAACAGAGATGCGACTGAGAGGCAAGAGTTATGTTGCAGCTCTAAAGAAACTCCTCATATGATTGTGACATTCTGAAGACGCAGTTTTTATTGCAACACTTTATGTGCAGTGGATGACAGACATGGAGGAGCTGTGTAATCCAGCTGTTGTTTCTGTACTGTTCCTCAGCCCTGTGTTTGTGTCTCAGTCTGACTTTCTGAACAGCAGCATGATTCTGCTGCAAAGTCTGACATTATCTGTCTCTCTGTATGTCTGCCACGAGGTCTGATCAGTTCCCAACAGCTGATTCAGTTGGTTTGTGCTCGCTTTGTATTTTCTTGCTTGTCTGGGAACTAAATGTTTATTCAAGTGCATCTTGCATCAATCAGAGGTTTGAAACTGGATTCCTGCAGGTCTTTTAAAATGTAAACAAGTTCAGGGCCAGAATTTCAGCCGTGTCCACAGTCTCACAGAGCATCCAGACTCTTCATCATCTTCATCTTCTCTTTGTATCCTATATAAACTCCATCATTTAGAGCTCAGCTGAAGACATTGAAAAGTGAAGCATCTGTTGTATTTGAGAGGCTGGTTTGAAGAATGTGCTACACGGCTGCTGTTGAGTTTTGGCATTTGGTGGAGGTTTAAAAATGGCCTATAATTAATCAGCAGAGCCTCCCGGATAGACAGAACGCTGATTATTGGAAGAGAGGCCGCTGAGGAGCAACACGGTCTCAGGTTTGACAGATGGAGATCACAGCTGAACTACACATCACCGGAAGCTTCTGCTGAAGTCATCAGTGCCAAACAGTCTGTGTCAGTTATTGTGACCTGACAGTTTATCCTCTGAGATCTGTCACATCTGATGTACAGTGTCATTATTTTTGTGGCTTGTGTTGTTATTTGTGGTAGGTTGAATCTTAATGCTATGAGATGCACAGAATCAATTTATCACTTTATCACAAAACCCCATTTACACTGACAGTGATTTTATCGCTGCAGTTTACCTGTGGCTGTAAAGTGGGTGTTTCTCCTGTACAGCAGCACAGCCAAATACAGCGTATAAATGTGACAACAAATGTCTCGTAGTGCAATTCTGTACCATGATTTTTGCAATGAAATATGATTTGTGTAAATGAATTTAAAAACACTGACTTGTGGACTCTCTACAGAATCATATATTATTGATTGTTTATATTATTGCTTCTTATGCAGAAGATTCATGTTCCTCAGAACCCCAGACTGATGCTGAGAGGAGTGTGTGCAGTACCTGTTTGTTCTGACCACAGGTGTGGGCAACACACAGGTGAGTCTCCATCCAAACGATGCCAAAGAGTTCAGCAGGGGAATATAATCTGTCTTCACCTGTATGCCCTACACACACACACACACACGCTTCATTAGATATGTGCATTTCAGGTGTAATGAACTATTGCATCAAACGCTGGTTACTTATGCAGCTTGTGAGTTTTCAGAACCAGACTCTCAGTTCAGTTCTGTATGAAGAATGTGTTTCAACACTCAGCACAGTTCTGAAGCCCTTTTGCCCAGATTGGTGGAATTGTTTGAAACCTTCAAATAGTTTGTGGGTATTTGCATTGGCAGGGCCAGAGCATCAGGCCCGACAGGTTTCGGATATGTGATAAGAGGGTTTTGTTGAAACGGTCCCAGTAGTCGACCCTGTAACACCTCAGACTTCAGATATAAGCAGCAGTGAATAAATATGGTGTTTAATGGCTGTGTGTTGTGATGGGATCATGAGAACATCTACACACGGCTGAAGTTCTTCACCATCATGTTCTGTAAAATACAGCAGATCAGAGCCTAAAGAAGATTAAAATAAGAGTGTGTTTTTACAGCAGTCTTCTGTGTGTATAATGTGAATCTAAAGCACTTTTAACACATTAAAACATTAACAGAAGGCTGTTCCAGACTCTAGGGCTGTTTTCTGTGTGGAGCAGGTAACTTACAGGTAAATGTTGTTTCAGATCTCTGTTTTACAGTGACTGGAAATCTTCACAGAAGCTGCATGTTTTGTTTCAGACAGTCTGAATTACAGTACAGTGGTGATATGAGATTTCATCATTTTTATTGCACCAGCTGCTATAAACTGTCAATGTGTGACAAGCAGTTTTTTGTGTTTCACAGAAATAATAACTGGTCTGGCAACAATGTCATTAGGTGAGTAAAAGAAATTCAGTTTCATTTCTCATAGAGCTAAAGAATGTTGTGTGTGTCGCTCAGATTGAGTTCATACTGAAATCTGTGTTATCTTGCCAAATCTGAGTTCAATTTGAAAGGTGTTTGTTTCTCACATACAACATGCTGTTTATTCTTTCAAACTTTGTTAAAAGATTCATTACTGGTAAATTAATGCGATGATGTTAAGTTAATTTAATTTAACCGGTCATTGGGTTTCTGTTACCGGTTAACAGAGTTCTGCTGTGTGAACTTTAAACAGTGACCTTATAAAGCTAATATACCCTGTATTTAAATGGACCTGCTGAACTTTGTTAGATCTTTGTCATCTCAGTCCAGTGAGAAACTATCCTCACTCACAGAGCAACACATCCAGTCCAGCGTTATGTAAACGTTAAAAAATCTGCTTTATAAACAACAGCTGAGTGATTTAACTTAAGACGGCAGCTTCATGTTGAGCTGGTATAAGCAGTCGTCCGAGTTCCTCCAGAAATTTGTTTACTCACAGATTCTTTCTTCAGCAGGATTTATATTCCTGTTAGTCGCTGTCATTTTCATCTGGGACCTGCAGGTAAATGCTGTACACACTTCAGAAACAGTGTCACAGCAGCTATGTCAGGGCCTGTGGTTGCTAGGTGATTACAACGTCAGCATCACACATCTGACGTCCACGGCAACACCACAGAGTTTAGCCTCCTCACTGAACTGCATGTGACGCATGTGGCAGTATTGCAAGTGCTGAGACTTTCTGCCCTCAGTGTCTCAGAAACATGAGGTGCTGCGAGAGTAACTCTTCAGAGATTATTCCTTAAGGAAATCTGAAATGGAGACTGTTTGTGGTTGAAGAGGCTGACCGCATACACACAAATACCTGTGACAGAGGATGTTTGTCTCACTGGACACAGAAGAGATTGAAGGTGTTGGATTATAAAATACAGTTCAAAACACAGTCATGGTACAATAGCATCAGTACACTAACTAACACAACACTGCCTAATCCAGACCCACACACACACAGTAAGTGTGATCAGTCTGAGAGGAATGAACGCTGGCTGATGTCTGATATCTGATATCTGAGTGAAGTGCAGATGTCTGAGTTACTGCTGCTGATATTTACGTTTCTGTCAGAACAGAAATGTTTCTCATTTGTGGTGGCTGTGTCACAACTCAATCATTTTAAATAAAGATTTGTATGTCATTTAAACTGTTGATAATTAATAATAATTCTGTGCAGTTTCACTTACATCAGTGATGGTCCACTGCTCCACGACTATAGCGTCATACGCCGTGACTGTGTTTGTGTCACGTCCCAATCCCTCCTGAAACACAAACACACTGTCCACTGCCCTGCAGAGGTGCTCAGCTGGAGAGATGGACACAAGACCAGGTCAGAAACTTTAAAATGCACAATTTACATTATACTTGTCATTATACTTGTCACTTGTGTTCCGCAGCCGTTTGGCTGTTTCCCGCTGATGGAGGGATCAGAAGTTCTGTGGAGTGCTGAAGAGGATCGGATCACATCTGAGATCAGATCACATCTCATGTTGTTTCTGCTAGACATATTCTCTTGACCCAGGAGTTTCCTATTTACCCCACTGTTTACCCCACTCTGTTACCCCACTAATGCTGTTTGTGGCCTCTGTCGGGTCTGGGAGACACTCCAGATTACATTATAAAAACCTACTTAAGCTGCACTTACTCCATTGAAGACATCTCAGCAGCCATTGTTCTGCCATTATACGTCAGATGTTGTCTCCTGGGAACATAATTGGAAAAGTCCACATGGGAGATTGTCTGGCTGGTGGCTGGTCTGGATAATCAGAGATGTCTCAGGTGAGAGAGTCTCTTAGACACACTACATGTCGGCTCTGTCGAGCAGATCTGCACATATTACAGGTGGAGCATTTCAGCTCACAGAGCTTCAGTTTATTAAAATGAGTTTCTAGATTTCTATCAGTTTCTGTCAGTTGTGCTTATAAATAAATATAGATGATTTAAAACAGGCTCAGAAGCTTTAGAGGGTGTTAGGATGCAGGTGGGGTGGTTTGGGGTGTTGCTCTGGTGCTGCAGTCGTACAACACAAACATTTTATTCAGCACTGATGTGTTTCTTCAGCAGGAACTGGATCTGGAGCTGCGTTCGGCGTGCAGACGGCTGCGTTCAGCGTGCAGACGGCTGCGCTGCCCTACTGCTGAGAGTGTGAAGCTCTGAGCACATCAGGATCTGCAAATTCAGTGTCAGACTGAAGGGCGGCGCTCACACCCAGCCCATAATAACTCCTGCCTCCCACCATCTCACCATGGAAACCATGGAAAGGACGGCGTCTCCAGGACAACTCCAATGTCACAAAAATGGGAGCAGACGAGGTCATAGGCGAGGTGTAAAAATAAATCAGTGGAGCAGAACGATACACCGACAGCATCAACAAAGAGCTGCTACAAAACCCATCTGCCTTATGTCTGCTGCTGGATAAACTCCTCATGTCTGCTGCTGGATAAACTCCTCATGTCTGCTGCTGGATAAACTCATGTCTGCTGCTGGATAAACTCATGTCTGCTGCTAGATAAACTCATGTCTGCTGCTGGATAAACTCATGTCTGCTGCTGGATAAACTCCTCATGTCTGCTGCTGGATAAACTCATGTCTGCTGCTGGATAAACTCATGTCTGCTGCTAGATAAACTCCTCATGTCTGCTGCTGGATAAACTCCTCATGTCTGCTGCTGGATAAACTTCTTATGTCTGCTGCTGGATAAACTCATGTCTGCTGCTGGATAAACTCCTCATGTCTGCTGCTGGATAACTATTGTTCTTTTGTTATTTTCTTTCTTTGTGGGTTTTTGCAGAAATGTGACCTTGACTTGTTTTGGAGAGTAACAGAGAGTCTGGCTGCTCAGGTTTTGTTATGTGGGTGCGAGTTCTTCCTCACACAGAACAGACGTGTTAATGTGTACAGGTGAACTGTTTTCTTGGTTAAAAAATAGATGTTGCTTTTTCAAGTGATTTGATCCACTGCTAGAGACACATTTTCAGCCCAGACTCCTTTGAAAGCTTAGCGACTGCAATTCACACAGAACCCTTTAGAAATCATGTTGCATTGCCCTAGCAACTAGTCATACTAACAACTGCATAGCTGCAAGTTTAAAACCACTTAGCAACACCCTGGCAACCGCACATTTCAGTTCTGCTTTGATTGTTTTGTGTTACACCTCAGGATGACGTGCCCCAGTAGAAGCACACAGAGATTGAAGAACAGAGTAAGAGTCAGAACAGAAAATGAACTAATCAGAGGCTGTTGCCTTCTCATCATTACCTGAGACCTGTAAATGATGACAAATGAGTCCTTCACGTTTTAACCCCAAAACAACCTCTGTTCTGTTAACCATCAGACATGCAGCTTAACTGAAAGCAGCGGCGCATTTCACACAGTGCAGTAAGATCCTGTGTGCTGATGCTCACTGCAGTCTGTAGATACTGCATGCTGTTGTCTGTAGATACTGCATGCTGCTGTCTGTAGATACTGCATGCTGCTGTCTGTAGATACTGCATGCTGCTGTCTGTAGATACTGCATGCTGCTGTCTGTAGATACTGCATGCTGATGTCTGTAGATACTGTATACTGCTTTCTATAGATACTGCACATACAGCAGAACCATTTCTTTGCAATTTAAATGTTGTCTGAATGATTTAAATGATTGCAGTTATGTGGTAATATTTTTAAAAACACAGTCTTAGTTAAAGAAGTTAGTCAATGTTTTTTGTGGTGTGGTTGATCACATCTGAGAGTTCCATTTATCAGACCTCAGACTTCTTCAGAGGGTAAACAACACATTTATGATTCATGTTGTTCTGAGGCAAACAAGCCACGGCAGCAGTACAGAGACAGAAGCAGTTTTAAAGCACAAACACTCACTGTTGTCACCGGACAGCTGAAAGTATCCGTCCACCAGTGAAGCTCCGCTGTTGAAATGCAGGGTCATGTGATCAAGCCAGTTAGCTTCTAAAGAGCCGATGCCGTCACCCTGTGTCTGTACCTGCAGAGGAACTTTAACTGTATAGTACCTCAGCCTCCCCTCGCCTCCAGCAGAGTAATGGAACAACCCGTAGAGCTCGGCTCCTGTGGACACAAACACTCAGTCAAACCAGCAAACATACATTCATCCTTTTTTCTGCTGATTTTGACTTTGCTGTTCTGCAAACTAAACCAGCAACAACTAGCACTAACCAACCTAAACCAGATTAACCTAAACCTGTCAGTCCTCTTCAGCAGGGTTATGTGTGATTCTTGTTTCTGCATGTTGTTTGCTGTAGCCCTTCACTTAAATAATAAGCTTGTGCTGTTCCTGCAGAACTAATTAGCTTGTGTCCTGCTCCAGTAATTAGGGAAGTGAGGTGCCGCAACGGCCGTCGCCAGCGAGTATTTGTGGACCATCGTTTCTCAGTAAAATAGCTTCACTGTTAAACTGACCATTCGTTTATCCAAATGAGATTATTTTGGCACACAGAGAGTGAAAGAGCTCAACTAATGTATTATGATGGTGTGAGATGAAGAGACTGAACAGGAAGTGATGAACACTCATATATCACCAAATATGTAACATTCCCATTACTGTAATATCACGTCATATACTCCAATCTTACTACAACCGTAAGCCAGATCAACTTTTACTATTGTTTATTTCTGCAGATTTTATTTTCCTCCTGACCTCTGCCGTGAAGCTTCATAGATGTTCTTCAGGAGGATGTGACTGGATTTCTCAGCAGTGGTGATGATGAAGGACACAGAGCTGTGCGACTGGACCCCCATCATCTCCAGACTGCTGAGGCCAGACGGATCATTTCATTGCTGACTGTGTCACTTCCTCTCCAGATGGAAACTCCCAGCATGCATCACTCGCGTGCCGCAGCAAACACTGAGCACAATGCCATGGTTTGAGCAAAAAAATAACTCCCAAGTCAGAGAGAATGAGGTGAGCCATCTGGATACTGGCGGAGGAAATAATGGTGAACAAACTAATGTAGCCTACTCTTCTCTTTAGACATGAAAGTCAAACACAGGCTGAGATGCTGTCAAACACACAGACCATGCACATCAACACAACATTTATTGATTATTTTAAGTTGTTGCTGGCGGTACAATCAGGTACCATGATAAATATTGTGCTGGTTTTACAGTATGTTGATGGATGGCTTAACCACTTCATAAAGACAGTCATTAAATTAGTTTCATGATGATTCACATGCATGTCAGAGTGAGTAAATCAGATTAAAACTTCAGTAGCCTAAATGATGCCCAGTGTGGCATTTTATTTTAAAAGTAAATTAAACATTTTCCTTTTAAAAATATATAAATGAAAATATAATTCTTATAATTTAGTTCAACAGTTTGACTATTTTAACTATTTTTATTATGAACTCCAGTTAAGGTTTGAACTTCAGAGGATGAAGATGTGGACCCACCGCTCTTAGCCAGCGGCCACCAGCTACTGTTTCTGTCTGTGCTTTTGTTCATGTCGTTGTTGTTGTGTGTGAACGTTTCCTCTGGCTCTGTTTCTTCAGATCCAGATTTCATCATGGTGGAGGTCTCACTGGTGAGATCATCTCCATCTTCTCCTGCTGAAGCTTTGCTGTCCTCCACGTGAGCCTCGCCTCTCCCGTTCTGCGCTCCGGGCTCCTCTCCCAGCTCCGGCTCCTCCAGAGGACTGGGGCAGGATGTTAGCCCAGAGCCGTGCAGCGAGCTGGGGCTGGAGTGCAGGGAGAGGGAGGGTTCCTCTGGTTCTCTGTGCTGTAGCATATGTGGGCGGTGGCCAGCTGGCTCCTGGATGAAGCCTACAAACATGATGCCCTGATCTGCAGCGTCCTGGATCTGCTGAGAAGAGACCAGTGCACAGTATGACATCATGAGTCATGTGACAGACATGGTCAATAATGTGATAATTCTACAGAAACCCTGACTGTAACTACAACACAAACACTAGTTTAAAAGCTAGCTAACAACCCTCATGCAGACTCCAGTAGTATCAGGGTGGATTAATAACATTTCTCTACAGTTATAGTTTAGCAGGATTATCAACACAGGTGCTAAGATGAACCCGTACCCATGGCAACAGATTTGCCAATGATCAATATATGAATTTGCTTCAAGTTAGTTGTGTGTGGGAATGTTAACCCTGATACCCTTACAATAAAACATGCCTCATGTCAAATAAAACTCTCTTCCTCACATATTAGCAGGTGTTGATTATAATGACAGCAGGGCATTGGTGACTGAATCTGTGCTGCATCAAACACTTTATTGTCAGGTTGAGCGTGGAAGCTGATATTTAAATTCTCATCAAACAGAATTGAATTGTGAACTATCAGGAAATGCTAATGATGCTGTTTTCCATTATGATGCTGTAATAAGACCAGCCTCAGGCCGCGTCTGCATCTGAGGTCTCACCCACACGCCGGGGGTCCGTTTGTGAGAGACACGCACGTTATTTCCTCCAAAATTAAACCGCAAACAGACTCGTTGTGTCCCTGACGCATTAATGCATATTAAACATGGACTCCAGGAGTCCTGCTGTCATTATATCTGCAACTGTGATGCAAAT
>JBAJNP010011801.1:0-14230 GCA_036877545.1 Yasuhikotakia modesta | reverse complement strand
TAATTTTAACATTTATCCTGTATTCACCCCTTTTAATGAAGCAATCACTCAGTTTCACCTTTCAAACAGGAAGTTAACATGACCAACATCACACATTCTCTTATTTTGAATTAAACAATTTAAAGGTCATAATATATTTCTCCATCATATTTTTTTACACTTTTTACATTTATTTCCTGGTTTTACAACAATAGAAAGCCACATATTCTTGTACTGTACATGTACTGTATATCACGCATATAAATAATGCATGTACATAATTTTCTCATTCAGCAGGTTCCTCTGCAGAAATGCATTGTTAGATCTTTCCTCCTCAGTGGCACATGATGTTCATGGATTTCACATTAAAAAGAGATACAGACGGCGTGAGGCGACAGACACGCAACAACTGGGACACATGGTATGATGGATTCTCATAGTTTGGTGAAACAAGTTCCTTTTCTTAATGACTGTTTTGTTTTCGAGCGCTGCCTGGAGCATCAAACGTGGGGTGGTAAGACAGAAGGAAAAACATCTTCATCAAAGAAGAGGAACATGAAAAGAAAGTATTGCAGTAGGTTTTTTTTTAACTTTTATCTCTCATGTACATTTCTAAATGTGGCAACTATTGATTTGCTATTATGATGTGAAGATAATCGTCTTGTTCTATTTAAAAGTGACTTGTCTGTTCCCTGGAAAGGCTTCTCCATCCACATTCGGAGGTTTAAATATTTACAGGTTTAGGATAGGAGTAATTTAATATCATCTGTTTCAACCCACAGAAGATGGTACAGTATTAAACGGTCAGTGAGACTAATGTGCACAAACCAGCAGTCTTAAAGTCACAATTAAATGTTTGTGATTATTTTTGTGCACCTCTGTTTGTAGTGACATCTCATTTCCAAGGCACCTGTGTGGTCATCATTAAAGTCACACCTGGACTGTGTTTCTCGTGACCTGTAATCAGCTTTGACCTTTAAACCCAGCCCAGCCGTGTCATTCACCTGAAAATCGCTGCCCTGTTTGGAGTTCCACAGAGGTGAATTTTTCCTGCATGCTGCTGCTTTTTCAATTCAAGGTGTG
This sequence comes from Yasuhikotakia modesta, assembly GCA_036877545.1. NCBI lineage: Eukaryota > Metazoa > Chordata > Actinopteri > Cypriniformes > Botiidae > Yasuhikotakia > Yasuhikotakia modesta. The sequence continues at coordinate 13,168 of JBAJNP010011801.1, read as the reverse complement.
TTTTCTGTCAGAGATAGGGTTAGCTGCTCCATTAAAGCAGAGCTTCATTTGCATGAAGTCCGCTGTGGCATGGCCAAGGTAGCTCGGGCGTACGGACGCTGATTTCTAATTAAGAGCAGGAGAGCTGACGGCCACCCGTGTCGCTCCAGGACCTTCATTTCAGGTCAAATTATCTCCCCATGCAAGAAACATCTGATCACGCTCACATGTATGCATACATATGACCACATTGTGGTGGAGACATTTTGAAAAAATTGCATCCCAGCTTCCCCCATCCTGATGAAGGGGTCACCAGCCGTGACCTCAGCAGGTAGCGGTTTCCCTCAGAATTAGCGTTAACTACCATAATGCCGCTGGCAAACTATGGGCTGGATCTCACCGCATCAGCACAAATCTGAGATCTTCTAAAATGAGCACTAGTTCTTAAAACACACAATGCTGAATTATGTATAAGCCTGGGGAGAGGTGTTTTCTGATCTAATTTCTCACTTCTTATGTGTGCTGATTGTCTCCTCTAATTCCTGTTTGTTTAGTCAGGTAGATGCAAATGCGGCTCTTATTTGCATGTCAAATCGGGGCGTGCGGGGGTGGGGGTTTGACAGAAGCGTGAGCTAATGCACCCCCCTTTCGCACGGGAGTCTTGAGTGAACGTGTGTGTCTTATTTTCCTCTTTGGGTTCTTTCAAGAAAAAGACAACAATGAGGTATTAATAACTAACAGGCATACTGGGAAAGGTTGGCTTTCCAAATGATACAATGCCCGTGAGAACTGGGTTGTAATGAAAAGGGTTGATTTGCTTGTGCAACACATTTGATCAAATTAGCTATTTTAGGGTCATTTTTAATTAATATGAATCAATATTTACACGTTTTTTTAATCAACAGTGATGGTAAAAATGGGTATGCAGCCCCAGCTGTTCTTGACCAATTGGTAACCGGCAGAGTAATGTTTTTGTTGCCCTGTGTTGTGGGCGTCTGTCCAAGTGAAAAAGTCTAATCAATGAGAAGGAACATATTAGGCCTGGAGGGGATTTGGAGATTCAAACACCCCCTGACTTGATCGAATGTGACCCTGCACGCAAAAGTCCCAGGCACTGTGGAGCATGTGTGTGTTCTTCACCAGAGGTGTGAAGACGACGGAGGTGGGATTTTGTTGTGTACTGGCAGGCTCTTGCTTTGAGGCTTCTCAAAAACATGGGCTCAGAAACTTGGGGCATGTTCAGTATGCTGTGCTACCACACTGCTCTTGCAGTATGTAAACTGTGCACAGTATGCAAATGTTCTGTATGCATGGAATACCCTAATGACCTTGCACAGTACATTTGCTAAATCTGCAGAGTTGATTGCAGTCAAAGCATACTATGGGGAACACTGTATCCCATAATGCAATGGGGTATATACACGTGTAGGCCATACATCCACAACAATGTAACATAGAACTGAAATAGGATGAATAAATATTATTTATCATTATATCAATAGTGATAAAAAATAATACTTATGGAATAGAACAGTACACCATTTTTTAATTTTTAATTGAGGTAAAAAATAGTTTAAAAAATAAACTATTATTTTATTATACTAGGATGTCATACTAGGATGTTGTGTGTTTCTATTAATGGAAGAAACATCATGACAGGCAGATGATTGACCTCAGATTTCCCATTCCACCAGTTACCCCACTTTATTATCCCTATATAGTGTGCAGTATACAATACACCGGTATTAAATTCGAAGTATACACCAAGAGAGTTAGAAAAATGAGAAGAGAATAAAAATAATGAGTTGGACAGACCCAAAGAACATTGAAACATAAGAAAAGGCGAGTGAAGCAGGAGTTACAGGTCCAGCAGGGCATTTTTACAAGACTCAAACCTCACTGTGTGATTCCATTCAGTGCTTTTTTCCTTTTTTTAATGGATTCAGCCCCAATTTCTCTTCGCGCTGCCCTGTGAGTTACGACCCTGGCCTTGATTACAGCCGCAGCGACAGAGCGAACGGGCCTGTTGGTCAGTACAGGAGGTCCATACGATCAGAGTGAGAGCGCTTGCTGCGCACAAAAAAACCTTGCCTCCATAAATTCCCTTTTTATGAGCTGGACTTGATGAAACCATTTCCCTTGACACCTTGTTTTTGCTGCATCTGTTGTTAGTTTATTTCTCCTCAGCTGAGTGGTTTTATGTGCTATTTGGGGCGGATGGTGACGGAGAGGTTGTATAGGTAAGATATTGCGTTTCTGCCCGGCAGGATGCACGGACACCCGGCCTCTGATCTCTCTTCTGAAGCTGTCACTTCCACCTGATTTCTCCTTCTCTTTCTTCTGCTTCATTTCAGCCTCTCTCTCCTGCACTGAGCTGCCTAGGGGTTGAGGAGCATGAGGGAATGAGTGATTTGGAGAAGATGAATCAAGTTTGAGTTTTGACAAAGACAGATGTGGAGACATGGGAGAAAGAGGGGAAATGTGATTAGGAAGAGGCAGGAGAAGTCACTTAAGCAGAGCTGGACATGCACTGAGATGAGAAGTGTAGATTAAGGAAGAGTGTTCTGGGGAACATTGGGGAACATCTGGTTCCTGAATTTATAAATCGCTGCTTTAGGATTATAAGGTTCTATCTGACGTTTTCGTCAAAATTCAGTTACTCAAATTCTTACTCCAAGATAACTTATTGATACAATTGTGGTGAGGTGTTTTTCAATTTTTGTTTTTCAATGCAATGCAAATACTTTAAGCCTCAATATCTCAAAACTGGTCAAAATAGAACCTTCTAAACACAGATAGAACCTTATAATTCTAAGCTAGCAAAATAATTTAATGTATTTTTTAGAAATAACATTTCTATAAATTAATATAACCTGTATGTAGTTCATAATAATAATAATTAAAGGAATGTGGTGGAAGAACCGTGAATGGAGCCAGCGTGAAGCAGACATAGAAGTTCTTGCCCGTTTTGTTGTTGATGTTTCTTTTTTGTGTGGCTGTTTTGAATTTCCCTTAATCGTAATGCAGTAAATTGCCTTCATGTCATCCAATTCAGCGTCCTGTTGGTGCAATTCAGCCTCATGAAATGAAAGGCAGCCTGTTCTTAAATTCTGAATTTTTGCCCAACCCTGATAGTGACATTCATGAGTTCAGAGCAGAAGATGAGGGAGGGAAGAGGAGGACAATTTCAGGAAGAGTGTTCATGCACAGATTTGCCATCAGCTTTCTCTGACATTGACCCACAGATGTGAAATAAGTGTGTGTTATCTGTAATTTGGACTGCATGTTTGGTGGTCTGTATGTATAGTATTGTGTGTGCGTGTGTGTGCGCGTGCTGTAAACTGGATGGGTAATAAGAGCTCAGTTGCTCACCCAGTGGGAGGGGAGATATACCCTAAAGCCCCATGTCATCCGATCAGTCATCTTCTCTTCATTCATCATGCTCTTCTCCTCCTCTGCTCTCTCTCACTCTCTCTCTCTCTCTCTCTCTCTTTTTCTCTATAGAGGAACCTGGTGCTTATAGCCTGTGGGAGTTAAACCAGAACATGGCTGAAACATATGGCTACTACATTTGTCACTGGACTCTCAATCTGAGGATCAGTTTCTGTTCACAGCAGTAATCAAATAGAAATTTTACTCACAGCTGAAATCTGATTGGATGACTTTCCTTTGTGAAATAGCTAATGTATACAAGTAGCCACACTTCTGTTCTGCGTTGATGCTTCAGCTATGAACAACATACTGTGAGGCTAGTAAAATATTTGGAATTACTTTGTAGATAAAATTGTTTATTATTATTATTTCAATAAATAAGTTTCATTTATTGCCCTTTCGAGTTTTTATCATATTGCTGCTACTGCAATTTAATAAAAGGCTCAAACCATTTGAGACCATGTGGCTTAACAATACGCTTTAACTGTGGTAAATTCACTATAATGCACTGACCTCCCGTGGCGCATTGGTTTATTATAAACTAAATAATTAAGACTCTAATATCTGATTGGACGAGCCACATTTGAAGGCATTTTGAAAATGTTGCTTGGCAACCGCGACCAGCCTGAAGTTAGGCTAATGAACTATTTGTGTTTTGGCATCAGGTTGGAATTACCATATTTACGAGTTTCTCATAACAAACGTTTACATCTTTGTTGATCTCATAATTATAAGTTGAAACTTTATGAAAGTTCAGTTTTCCGCTTGTTCAGCAATGACATCATGCAAGAATCCATTTAAATGAATGTTTTGGGAATCTGTTGACATAAACAGAATCCCTGTGTTGCCATTATGTAATTTCAGCATGTATTACTTGACAGAAGAAGTTCAATTATTGCAATAAATGAAACTATTTATTAAATATTTGTGTTTTTATCACATTGCTGTGGCTTCAGGTTTATGACAGTAACAGATCAGTCAAAAGCTTCTGTCATGTACTAAGAACATTCAGAGAGAATTGTATCACAGATTATAATATCAAACAGGCTGTACTGTTATATTATGGTGGAGCATCATGTCTTTAATCTTGATCTTTTGGAGCGAGACATTTAGATGATTTACATTATCTGTGATTCACTCGTCCCATTTTATGTCAAGGACACCAGCTGAACTGTAACCTACGGCCTATCAGATTTCTTTGGCACAACATTAGGTTGCTGTAAACATATGTATAATGATTTTGTGCAACATTTACCACAGTTCACAATGGATTACACGTTGCTCGGCTCCAAATGTCGTGTGGATAGCAAATATTCAATTACACATAATATATGAGTCGTCTTTGTTCCTCGGTTTCCCCCACACAACCTTTACTGACGTCCAACTGGCTTGTATTTACAGACCGTGGTAGTGATTTATAAACGTCTAATTATTGAACATGTAATCATTAGATTATTTTTGAGCGAGTCATTAGTCATGGTGGACCAGTCCTCTGTTGGTTGGCAACAGCGGATCAATAGTACAGTTTGTCTTAAAACCATTTCTGGGTGCTGTCACCACTTAAACACTGATAGACTGAGACGTGCCGCCCGGCTGTGATTGACCTCTGTGGCTTTAGCTCTGGTTAAGGAACAATCAGGAAAAAATTGTATCAGATTAGTCTTCTAAATAGCTTTTTTCTTGCTGTTGCTACAGTCACACAAACGCAGCACCTGTGGCAGACAGTTTTTGTAAACCATTTTTTTATAAGTTATACTTTCAACAGCAGGTAATTCACCATTTGCATGAATTTGAGAACAAAAGTCTCATAATTAGAGAGAGAATATGGTATTTCTATGCAATTACAGCTTTTGTATTTTTTTTCTCCAGCCTGTACAAGACCGAAAAACAATATGGATTTGTGTGCGTTTTGGAATATTATAGGGTGTTTTTTTTGGCATGTGCATGCTTGTTTTTTTGTCTGCCTGCTTTTTTTGTTGCTAAAACGTTGCTATAAACAAAAGGCACACATTTTAGCAACACATTTTTAGAAACATTTTTAGAAATGTTGCTAAAAACAAAAGCAGGAATTTTCAATTGTTGTGCCCTTGAAAACTACATTTAAGAGCATTAAGGTGGTTTGAATGCCATGCTTGCTTTTGTAAAGCTACTGTGCAATGGCAGTGTGTGGGTGAGATGTCACGAGAACGAATGTGATATGTGTAGGTGCAAGTGTTCCTGGGGTCACCGCAGGTGTCGTGGGGACACAGCATGTGAAAGGAAGAAAGTCTGCAGGATGTCGGGTGGTCCGGGTTAATCTTCATCTAAGTCTATATGACAGCAACCCGAAACAACGGTATTAGCCTTTATACCCTTAGTGGAGGCTACCTGAGTATCTTTGTAGGTCCAACTGATGAGTTCCATATGGATTCAGTTGTTCATCAGACCGGAGCCTGATTGGTCGCTGCCTTCCAGCTGCCCGTGTGTTTCGCTGTCCTTGGTGCTGAAGAGTTGCTGGTTCATAGACTGAGGGAGTGTTGAGGGCTGCAGTGTTACAAATGAGTCACTATCAAGGTTCCATTATGTTTATGATTCAGCTTTAGATGGCAAATATCTATATTGTCGGTTCACCAGGCTTTTTCCACTTCCAACAGCTCTTATATCCCCCAAACTAGAAAGCTGTTCACAAAATTTAATGAACACTAATTTTCAGTAAAAGTTTGGTAAGATCGCATAAATCTTTACGCATTATATTTAGAATTGCAGGTGTACGCGGTAAAGATTTACAGCAGAGTGCTGTAAACTGCGGTATAAAGTGTGTAAATTTAAAACAGAAAGACAAAGTGGTGATGCAATGCTAATTTGTCTCATTTCATGCCCTGTCTGTTTGCATCACTTCCTGTCTTTGTTTTCTGCGAGGTTTAATTCTTCCCTTTTTAAAAATTACTTTGATTCCTCTGGCTGAGAAATGGAGAGAATTAAACCGCTGTGCATCACTTCTGCTTTCATCTGTGTTTTTCCATTTATGCCTTTATGCATTAAAGGGACATAATTGTCGAGTGTTATGGCATCTTAATTGCTATGACCATCAATTGCCCTATCAGGTTATGCGGTAGACTCCATTTATCCAGCCACCCACGTTCTCTGTCTCTGTTGTATGCTGTTAGTTTACCACTCTTTGTGTTCCGCTCACGATCAGAGACGGCAATCACATCAGCACGTAAATCAGAAAACATGGCAAGTTATTTGACTCCTCCTCCTTTTCCTGCTCTCCCCAATGTCTTTCACTGCTGAACAACTGGCAAGGTTTCAATGAGGTGATTTAGTGTTTGTGGAAGTGGCAGCTCTGCTGAGACTCTGCAGTCTGTTCCGTTTAACTGCGTTTCACATTAACAAGCAACATTCAGTTTCTAATGAAGCTGAACTTCTTGATCTGGTTAAAAGGAAGTTCTTGATGCCAGAACTATAAAGGTGAGCAAATGGGCTATGAGGAGCCCATGGTGTTGAGACTAAACAACATTTATGAGGAAAAAAGGGATTGAATTCAAGTTTATTTTATATGTGAATGGCTGACACACTGTATTGCTTAATTTAATTTTACACATCAATATGCTTTTGGAAAGGCAGGTTATATTCTACAGCCTTTAGTTCTGGCTCTGTAATCTGATTGGACAAGGTTTTCTATAAGCGCTTTCTTAGAAGAACAACACAATAACTGGCTGTATTGTGTTAGCAATATATGTTAACACATAATTGATATATGTTCTCGTGCCTATAGCTAAATCACAGCCATGCTAATATTCAGGGCAGCTGTTCTTTTGATCATGCTCAGATATACAGTAAACAAGCTAATATTGATTGAATATGTAAAAAATGTGATGCATTATAAATCAACTCAAAATGTGGAACTGGTTTTGATTAATCAACCTGGTGTCACTGTTGAAATGTGGTCATATAACATGTAAAAGATATTTTAGTAAGACTCCAGCATTCATGCAGATACTGGCAGGTGCAATTCATTTTACTGTCCAACCATATCCTTTAAATCTATCTTTATGGCATTTTTAAGCTAATGAATATGTTAATAAACTTCACAGAGCTAAGTTGAGAAAATATTTGAACTTAATAGTTTCTTTGGGAAAATGGTCTCTTAATGTTTCTATACCACTGACTGCCTGAGGGCAATATATTTTTATATAGACACCATATTACACCAGCAGGCTTTATAGTGTTTGACAGCAGTAATGACATTTGCCCATCCAGCCATACCAAAACTGCTATGGTCAGTAATGTTTATAGCATGTGCTCGGCTCCTGTGAGTTTCTGGGCATTTTTAAATGGCTCTTGACCTTTTCCAGACAGTGGCCAGGAAATTGGGGCTCGGTTCATTGCTCGTTTTTACTGTGACAGGTATTTTACCCTCTTTTTATGAGCATATGACATTTGTTCATTGCTTTCATGGGTCTATCGAGGTGACGAGGGGAGTCCACGTAAAATGTAAAGTCAGGGATCATTTGTAAAAAAGGATTTTTTTAAACCTTGCCCTGTAAATGGCCTTACTGCCTGTAACAGTCAAGGAGGACATTATTACACATTAGCTGTTAGAAGATCAGATACACTGGACTGGTTTGCTTTTACTTCCTGTTCTACCTAAATCACCGCTGGCCAAATCAAAATAGATGGCTGTATTTTAACCCCAGAGATCAGAAGCAGATAAAGACAGGGAGCTTGTGGTTTGTCTGTTTTGCTGAAGTGGTGGACATTTAATTCTGTAGAAACTATCAGTGTTATTAGAATAAGCTTTAATTTTCATGTTGTCCTGACTATTGACTTGACCATTGGAGGTTTTAATCATTGTTTGGGTGTGTAAATAAATTGCATTCATTTCTATAGTTGTCTTGGTATTTTGCTCACATTTTTGCTCACATTTTTCCTTACACTTGATGGTGGATTTATGATGACAGAATTTTTAGTTTAGCCCAATGATGCAACACGGCTATCAGTTTTATGGTAATTAATTTTTGTATCAAATTTGAGCATTGAGCTATTTTTAGCATGTACAGCATGCTCATAACACACTCTGTAATGTCACATGTACATTGAAAAGCCTTCATAGACTCATCTTTATGTGGTGTAGTTTAAATATATAGTTTACAATGCTGTTTTACCACCACCCTCCAATTTTCCCTCCAACCATAAAAGAAAAACTCCACCTGTGTGATTTCAAAAGTATTTTTGCACATCAATGAATGCACTAAATACAAATTGCAAATGAGGCTTTTGCAGTATTCCCTTTGTACTTAGCAGAGCTCAGAGCTCTACACACCACAGAACTCCAAAGATTCAACACAGTATTAGCTAATAATTAAACAACCAAACACCATCGTCTTTGATCTCTTTTATGCTGCAGTTCAGATTTACAACTGGAGTTGTTCTTACTCCCTCAACCACCCCATCATTTTCACGCCCCGTATGTTTTATGACCTGTGGGACCTTGTTAGGCTTGCAGACTGGTGGCGCCAGTGTGGGCTAGGCTGCAGCGATAGTCACTGATGCTGCCCATGCATGAGTCGAGGTTCACTCCCATAAGGAACACTTTAAAAAGATAGAGGCTCTGTGGGGAGCCAGAATCTTAGATACAGAAAACTTGCCTCCACATTTAATGTTCATTTCCTGTGACATCATGAAGTCGTATAACATCTTGGTTGGATCATAAAAGTCGTATATCTCTGAATTCAGTTGTAAAGTTAAGCTACTTAACTATTATGGGTTTCTATTTAGAGCTGATAAAGTTGACTTTTATAGTGTAAAAACACATGGCATTGACTGGATGCATTACATTAATGGTTTGTTTAGGTTGATTCTCTAAGGTTTGATTGGCCACCTTAAAATTCAGGACTGTGATTGGGTTATCTCCCAAGTGAGGGGCAGGATCTTTATAAAGGCCACATAATCTCTGTTTAAATGGTGCGAGAAGTTGTGTCAAGAAATGACAGTTAATCAAGTGGACTCAATTAACTTAATGCGAATGATCTTTGGTCATTCAAATAAACCTGTAGGTACACCTTTTGAAACAGCCTGCATATATTTATACCTGTCTCTGGTACAGACGGCTGCCATCATGTTGGCTGTTAATTAGTGTCACTCTATAGTGTGTTAAATGTAATATGTAATTATCCAGTTTTCTAGAGGCAGTTGTGGGCTACTGGTTAGAATGTGCTTGGAGTCTGAAGATCGCCGGTTTGATTCTCAGTGCTGAGGTGCCCTTGAGCATAGCAATGAATGACTGTCCACTGGTGTGTTTGTGTGCGTGTGTGGATAACATGTATTCTTATCATGCAGATAACACTTTAGATAACATGTATTGTATATATAATATCTTTTTATTTTATATATTCATTTCAGTCATGATGCCCTTGAATGAGTCTGTGCCACACATGGGTCGCCCCAATCCGGTTCATCTAGACACCCCTCACTGCAACCATTTAGTGGGAGGGTTAAAATTAATGAAAGATCCTCAGTTGCCATTTAGAGCAGAACCATACGGCAAAACAGCCCATGAGAGCCGGTGCACTGCCAAAGCTTTGCCCCGATAGTCTCGCTCTCAGCTGGACGCCAGCTGATCTTCATTTCAAGTAGATGCTCCACATCACGGATGCCATCTTAATGAGAGGCACAGGTTTTTCTGAGGAACAGCAATGACCAATTTAAGAACGCAGGCGGCGCTTTACAATGCATGTGTGACTGAAGGGCTAATATTAGGTCTTGCATTGCCTGCGGACCCCCTGGGGAGACTAGTGACTTGTTTTTTGTCTTCCTGCTGTGCCCACCTCAACATGCCTTCTCTTTCTGTCTTCACACCTCCTTTGCAGTTTGGGATTCACGCAATGGCACAGTTGGAACTTCTGCCACCCTTCTAACGCAAGCCCTGACACTCGATGGAGACAGTCCATCAAGCAGCCTCTTGCTAATTGTCCGTGAAGACCCAGATCATCCATGTCACGCTCACACGGTGTCGCCCGTGGGCAGGCCCATAACCTCGAGTGATATAGATCTGGCGTTCTGATTGGAGAGAAATGGTTAGGAAGGTCACTGGTTAATTTTTGGGCTGCTGTGATGGTCAGTTAAACACTCACAGAGGATAAGAAACGGAGACAGAGAGCGTTTGTGGACAATAGTAATCTTGGACTAAAGCCCTCAGGGTCCTAGAGCAAACCTTTACTCAGCAGACGATCAATACTTAGAACATTCAGCTCTGGCAGTTTACAACTTCAATAATGAGTTTAATCAGAACAACACGCTTCCTCAAGGAACCAAAACAAACAGCCAGAAGCAGTTTGGACCACCCCTGCCCCGGTTAAATGTTCTAGCCACATTTCACATGCTAAATCCAAATTATATTGAATAAAAATCATTAAGGTGAAATTAATTTGCTGTGGAATCAGTGTAAATTACAGGGGTCATGTCACTTTTTTTTGTACTGTACGTTTTTCTCTTGAAATCCACTTATAATGTTAGTCAGTGTGTAGTGAGGTATAGTTGGATTTTCAAATCTCTCAGAGCTATAGAATTATTCTGCTTCCCTGCTGTTATACTATTTTGCATAATTTTGTTGCTGTGCCTTTAAGACTTGTATGTAAATGTCCTCTTCACGTGTGAAATGGGTAACAGTGTTTGCTTACCGCTGTGGGTTTGTGGTCATGGAACATATATTTCCTCTTCAATAACAGTATCTTTGCAAAGCCTGTCTGACACACTTGACTGAAATGCCCGCACAACAGTTAATGTCACACAGCCAGGAGCAGCACAAGGCTTCCCCACGATTTTTCCTTAGCTTGTACTTTTTTATCATTAGTTCTTTGGGTGTTTAGGAATGAGGTACAGTATGCTGTAATGTAATGAGGTAGAAGCTTGCTACCTCACAGAAAATGGGTGGGCCTAGTATACAGTAAGGATCAGTGATGTCATTAATGAAATATATGTAAATCATCTAGTTAGCATTTGGGTAATAGTTACAGTAAAACAAACAGCCTTATTTAATTTATATGATTCACAGGATGCAAAAATAAGCCCAGGACATACTAATAGTGTCCTCTATTAGGCCATGTTCCTCTTGCACATACATGTATTTATATTCTGAAAAGCATGGGCAATATTTCATAAGCTGCAGAGCAACGGGAAAATTCAATAGTTCCTAAAGGCTTCCAAATATAATATTCTGATTTCTCAACAGCTATAGTCAGGATCTAACAAACAGCACCATGACATTCATTGTGCCATAAAATCTTATTTGTAATTCCAAAAGCGATTAAGATGCCTCAATTAATTATCTGATTCATTTAGCACCTAATAAACGTCAGACCGTCATTTAAAAATGAGGATGCTCTCCGCTACTGATTACACAATCTCCAGTCTTTACCGTACCTTTTCATTGCTTGGTATTTAATATTTTCTGGTGACCTTTTGAGAATGACCAGCAAATCTGAGGCACATTCATTTTCTTTCTAGAGCAAATTCCTTCCATCTATTACCATTTGACATTTTGTGTAGCTCCGCCTAGCGTCTGCTATACTGAGAGGGGTTAAACTCCGTCTGAAAGCAGGCGGCACGATACAGCAGATTGTGCTTTTGTCTGTGCTGTCCCATCTATTTCAGCATTATCAGGTTAGGGAGATCTAAGACGCTCCTGGGTCGCTGCATCTCCCGTTCGCTTTGGAACGTTTTCCCTGTGACCTTTCCCCATGGCTGGATTTGGCTGCAGCATTTCCTTCTAATTTAAGCTTTTGGCAGGTGCTGGAGCTTCATTATTGGCTGTGCTCGGTCCCCCCTACTGTCCCTCTTAGATGCTTGTCTCCCAGGCAACTGGCCGGCCCGCCAGGCATTGAGCTGTCCAGCACCAGAGCGCCGGCCCTTTAAGATCGAGCTTTTTAAGTTTTTCATGCTTTTCTTTGTCACAGAATCTGCACATTTTACACCTCAATCCGCTGTGATATTTTCCTCAGTTCCTCAATCTGTCACTTTATTTGTCTGTTCGTTTCTTCATTTTGATCCATTTCTGAAGGCTTCACTGGAATTATGGCTGGTGAATAAGATCTAGTTTAGAAACACAGCCCAAAGAATTAGTTACATTCATCTCTACATCATTAGCTTTTTGGCTGACTGGACTGTGTGGGTTGGTCAGTATTTGTTATGCAGGGCACAAACAGATAATCTTTATGTGGGTTGCCTGTTTGTCCCATTCTCTCTCTATTTTCTTTACCCTAATCTCTCTCTGTCTTGTTTTGTTTGCATATTGAGACGTAATAACATGTTGTCAAGTGCCTCACTATGACATTGCAGTCATTTGCATATCTTAAATGTGTGTTTTGGGCAGCTGCTGGGAATCTGACTGCTTTCCATTAATGTCTCTGGATTGTTTGCTCTTTCTATGCTCGCTCTCTATCATTCATCTCTCCTCTCTGGTCCTTTTCATCCTCTCATTGAATGAATGTGTGTTAAATGTCATATCTGCAGTGGCCAAGAAGTGCACAACACAAAAGAATTCACAAAGCAAACCAAAGTTCACAGCATAAGAAAATTAAGGCTCAACAGAAATCGCCATTCTTAATTGAAAAGTTTTTCTTTCTTTTTAAAAACTTTTATTGGCATTATGACATGTCTTAAGTATTCAAGTATGCATCAACATTAAAATCAAAATCATATAGAGTTCACTTGCATATACATGTGGCTCAATTCAATGTGTCACATCTGTTGTGTTATAGTTAATTTTGTTGTGTTG